>RJWJ010011843.1:0-43410 GCA_004363605.1 Indri indri | reverse complement strand
CAGTTCTGTTCCACTGGTCAATGGCTCTGTTTTTGTGCCAGTACCATGCTGATTTTAATATTACAGCTTTGTAATAGAGTTTGAAGTCTGGTAGATTGATGCCTCCCATTTTGTTTTTATTGCCCAGAATTGTTTTTGCTATGCGGGGTCTTCTCTGGTTCCATATGAAGCGTAGAATTAATTTTTCTACATCTGT
Source organism: Indri indri (assembly GCA_004363605.1). NCBI lineage: Eukaryota > Metazoa > Chordata > Mammalia > Primates > Indriidae > Indri > Indri indri. The sequence goes on along the minus strand of RJWJ010011843.1, from coordinate 43,214 downwards.
GAAAAATGATGTTTTTTGACAAAGATGGAAAGGCAATTCATTAGAGAAAGAATAGTATTTTCAACAAATGTGCTCAAATGATTAGATATCCATGTACAAAAAAATAAATTTTGACACATGCCTCTTGCCATATATAAAAATTAACTCAAAATGGTCACATGCCTAAATGAAAGACCTAAAGCTATAAAATATCAGAAAGAAAGCATATTAGAAAATCTTTTTTTTAACCTTGGATTAGGCACATATTTCTTATATACAACACCAAAAGCATGGTCCATGAAAGAATAACTTGGTAAATTGGACTTTATCAAAATTAAAATCTTCTGTTTTTAGAAAGACACTGTTAAGAGAATAAAAAGACAAAGCCACAGACTGGATATTTGCAAATCCCTACTCAACAAACTACTTGTATACAAAATATATAAAGAACTTTTTAAAAGCTGAATAGACCAGTAACCATTAAGTCAGATTGGTAGTAGGAAAAAGAACCCCTCAAAGAAGGCCAAAATGACTTCATCATAGCTTTTTTCTTAAAGCCAACTTTTAAAAAAATATATAACTTGAACTTTCCTGGTGAATGGGAAAATCTTACACATTTTTTGAAACTAGAATAATCTTGATGCTCGAACCTGACTGAGACAGTACATGAAAAAATATTTTATGGGACAATCTTGATTATAAGCATAAATGAAAAATCCTAGCTAAAATATAAGCATATTTATTCCCTAATGAACATTTTTAAAAGATTTTAAATCTCATTTTTATGAGATTTATCTCATAATTTCAAGAGTGGCTTAATTAGAGAGTCTGTTAATGTAATTTACCACGTTAATAGATAAAAAGGAGAAAAATCATATGATTATCTTAGTTGTAGAAAAGCAACTAAAATTCAATACCCATTTATAGTTTAAAAACAAACAAACAACAAAACAGAACAGATACAGAAGTGAAAAAGGATATATGCCCCAAACCTGCAACAAACCTAGTGCCATTATCATCCAACATGATATCGGAAGTTGTAATGAATTCACTAAGATGATAAAAAGAAAAAAATACAAGAATAAATATTGAGAAAGAACATAAAAATATAATTCACAGATGATATGGCTATGTAAAAAATCTATGAGAATCTATAAACAAACTACTAGAATAAGAGAATTCAACAAGGTTGCTAGATACAACAGTCTCATATAGATATCTAGAGTTCTTACACAGTAGCAATTAGCAGTTAAAATGTAATTTTAAAGAAGGAACTCATTTGTAATAGAATAAAACTCCATAAGATACATTTATATTTTTAATTTAGAGACAGGGTCTCACTATGTTGCCCAGGCTGGTCTCAAACTCCTGCCCTCAAGTAATCCTCCCGTGTCACTAGGATTACAGGTGTGAGCCACCATGCTCAGCTTTAAAACTCTATAGGATATCTAGGAATAGATCTAAAACTAATACTTTACTTAAAATAATATATAAATGATCTCATCTAAAATTTATTTGATCTATTTATTTATACTTTTATCTCCATTCAATCAAATTTTGAGTACTTACTATGTGCCAGGTACTGTCGTTAGGGTTGCTGGAGATGTAGTGATGAATGAAAGAAAGTTCTAGCCTTCATGAAACTTAAATTCTAGTAGGAGAAAGTGATAATAAATAAAATCAATAAAATATACAGCGTTGTAAAAAGCGCCTGAAGAAAAATAAATCAAGTTAAGGGAGCGGGTGATGAAGGGGGTGGTATTTTAGAAAGAGTGGTAGAAGGAAAGGAGAAGACATAGACCCAAATGAAGTAGTGAGCTTGCCAAGGGGATATCTGGGGGGGGGTAGGGAGGGAGGGAGAATTTTTCAGTTAGAGAGAGCAGCAAGTGCAAAGGCCCTGAGGTGGGAAGAGCATGGTAGGTTTAAAAACCGCAACACAAAAGTCACTGTGGCTGGGAGGAGTGGATGAGTTGGATAATGGTGGGAGAGGAGGTTACAGAGTTAGGCCATCATAAGGAGTATGGGTTTTCATTTGAATAAGATGGAGATACCACTGGAGGGTTTTGAACAGAGGAGTGACATAATTTGATATTTGTTATAATAGGATCACTATGACGTCTGTGTCATGAATAGAATATACTCAGAGAGACCAGTTAGGACAATAATGCAGTAATCCAGGTGAGAGAGCATGGTGTTTAGAGGTCGTGTAGCAGTGGTGGAGAAGGTGAGAAGTGGTGCACTTCTGGGTATATTTCGAAGAGAAAGCAAAAGGATTTGCTAATACAATTGTCCCTTCCTATGCGGGGAATTGGTTTCAGGTCCCCTGTGCTCCTAGTGATACCAAAATCTGTGAATGCTCAAGTCCTTTATATGAAATGGCATAGTATTTGCATATAACCTATGCACTTTCTCCCACATATTATACTTTAAATCATCCCTAGATTACTTATAATGCCCAATACAAGGTAAATGCTATGTACACAGTTGTTACATTGTATTGTTTATTTGTATTATTTTTTATTGTTTTTTCCCTGAATATTTTTGATCCACAGTTGGTTTAATCTGCAGATAAGGAACGCCAACTGTAGATTCAAGGTATTTTGGCTTGAGTGACTGGAAGGATAGTTTTCCATCAACTGAGATGGAGCATGCTGGGGGTGAAACAAGTTTTTAAGGAAAAATCAGGAGTTCAGTGTTGACCATATCAAGTTTGGGACATCTATTAGACGTCTAAATTGCGATGTCAAGAAGGCAGTTAGGGCCAGGCGCAGTGGCTCACGCCTATAATCCTAGCACTGTGGGAGGCTGTGGTGGGAGGATTGCTTGAGGCCAGGAGTTTGAGACCAGCCTGAGCAAGAGCAAGTCCCAGTCTCTACAAACAATTGAAAAATTAGCCGAGCATGGTGGCAGGCACTTATAGTCCCAGCTACTCAGGAGGCTCAGGCAGGAGGATCACTTGAGCCCAGGAGTTTCAGGTTCCAGTGAACTATGATGATGCCATTGCACTCTAGCTAAGGCATCAGAGCAAGACCCTGTCTCAAAAATAAATAAATAAAATAAAACCAGGAGACAGGGTGAACTCATCTGGGGAATGAACACAGAAAAGAGGAAATAGGGTTGAGTAGTTAAACACCATCTCAACCATTTTGTTCTTGTGCAGTTAGGTTTTTGGATCTAAGTGATGGACTTTATACTTCCTTTTCAGCTTGGTATTTTCTACTTTTGTCAATGTCAGTGTGTTTCCCTATACTTTCTGTGGGAAACACCACTAAGTCCCTTGTCTCTGCCATCCTCAGGTTCTCACAGATAGGTCGATTAATTTCCTCACCTGTAATAAATCCAATCCCAGTTGTTAAAACAATTCATACCAGGGCTGGGCACGGTGATCATGCTTGTAATTCCAACACTTTGGGAGGCCGAGGCAGGAGGATCACTTGAGGCCAGGAGTCTGAGTCCAGTCTGGGCAACATAGTGAGACCCCCCCTCTCCCTGGTCTCTACAATAAATTTTAAAAAGTTAGGCGAGCATGGTGGGGCATGACTGTGGTCCCAGCTACTTGGGAGGCTGCGGCAGGAGGATTGCTTGAGCCCAGGAGTTCATGGTTGCAGTGAGCTATGATTGTGTCACTGCACTCTAGCCTGGGCAACAGAGCAAGACCCCACCTCTAAAAAACATTCATACTGGAAGCATGAAGAATTTCAGAAGTATCAAGTTCTTCTTCAGTGGAGTTTAGGATTGAGTTGCTGTCCTTATTGGTGAGGAATAGAACTCCCCTCTCCAGGACTCTGCAACTCCATTGGCAGGAGTGAAGGGCAAGCTCTGATCACCCATCCATTTCTCTCTTTCAATACTCAACACATGTACCATGACTATCTGCCTTAAGATCACCAGAACTAGGGTTTTTATGCCCTTCAACTTCACTTATGTCAGTCATCGCAAGAACCCTGGGACTCCTTGGTTACTACCCATGTGTCTTGTGTTCTAATCCCCATACAACTTTGTGTATTTGCCTGACCTGTCCTTACCTCTTAACCCTCTCCAGATCCTGAAATCCTTCTATCATGTCCTCTAAAACCACAGTCCCGGTTTGCCCAGGACAACTTCAGTTTATGTATGGTATGCCACCATCCCCGCCCAGTTTAGCATTTGTCATTCTCAAAAGTGTCTCAGATTGGATGATAAATTATATAGTTACCTTATCTAGACCTCAAAGTCATCAGCAAAATCCCTTATATCCTTTCCCTGTTTGCTGAATGTTCCCTTCACCTTCTTGATTAAACTGAAGCCTGGATCTACCCAAGGACCTTATACAGTCCTTTCAAGTGGTGGTTATTTTTTCTCCCAGAGCCTGAGACCCCTCACTACCACTTCCTGATTATTCTCCTTTTCTCTCCCTAAAAATCCCCATCTTCGAATTCTCTGTCACAGAATATATCACCCACTATCCTACCTTGCTGTTGTTATCTATAGGCCCTCAGGTGCCCCTCCAGTTTCTCAAAAATTTTAGCTTTCTTTCTCACTGTCGCTCTCTCCAATTAATCCCGTCTTAATTCTTTGTCTTTCCAATATCTCAGTACCCAACCCTTCTGACACCTTAGCCTCTCGAGTCCTTGAAATCCCCTCTTCCAGTTTTGTCCTCCACGCAATTGCAGCCCCTTGCCTCCATCTTGTCACTACCAATAACTCCTACTCCTTTCTCTATCCTCAGAGCTGAACATGGCTGGAGAAAAACACAAAATGACACTCTCGCTTTAAATTCAAGACCATGAACCTCAAGTGGGCACTTAACGTTGCCAGGAAATCACATAATATTATCCTAGTCCATTTACTCTGCTGGTTTCCTAGACAACTATTTTATACCTTCTCTTCTGCTTCAAATCTCTAACACCTCCACACACATCATCATTCTCAGCTCATGACCTCGTTTCCGGTTTCACTGAGAAAACAGAGGCAAACGGAAAACAAAGCCCAAGACTTTCTCCCACTGTATCTACTCACTTACCTAAATCTGTGTATATATTCCACACTTTCTCCTGTCACTATGGATGAACTGTACCTTCTCCTATTTAGGCTAATCCCCCCGCTTGTTAACTGGATCCCATCCCCTTCTGGCAATTCTCTCCTCTCTTGACCTCTAGTATAAATTTTTCGCCCTCTGCAGGTTCTTTCCCATCAGCTTCAACTATGCTACTATTGCTCTCATTTAAAAAATTTAAAATCTTCTTTTAAGCCACCATCCGTTGCTCACTACCCATCCCATTTCTCTGCTCCCCTTTATAGTAAAATTCCTTGCTAGAATTTTCTATATTTAATGTCTACGATTCCTCTTCTCCCATTCTTTTTTAAACTTTTTATTTTGAAATAATTTTAGATCCACGGGAAATTACAAAAATAGCACAGAGAGATCAGAGAGATCCTTTGTAAACTTCACCCAGATTCCCCCAATAGTCACACTTTATAAACTGCAGTATAATGTCAAATCCAGGAAATTGATATTGGTACAATGTGTGTGAATAGTTCTGTGCCATTTTGTCACGTATGTAGATTTGAGCAACTGCCACAGCAATCAAGATACAGAACTATTACATCATCACAAAGATCTTCTTCCTGCTCTCCCTTTATAGCCATACCCACTCCCCTCCCACCCACTATCCCTAACCCCTGGCAACCACTAATCTGTTGTCCATCTCTGTAATTTTCTCATTTAGAAAATGTTACCTAAATGTAATACTACAATATGTGACGTTTTGAGATTGCGTTTTTGCACTCACCATAATGTCCTTGAGATCCATTTGCTAATGCATTTATTAATGAATTGTTTGCTCCTTTTCCCCCCTTTTCCGTGTGTTTTGTACAAGAAGGGAGTGGGAGGCAGTGTACGGGGGCGGCGGCAGCATCCACGGGGCTAGAAGTGAGCAGTCACACTGTGTGCACCTCCAAGTCTTTCAGGACAATGTCAGGCGTGGCGCCAATCTTTTTGGCCAGCTCGCGACACACACTCCCTGGTGCTGAGGTAAAGGCAGAGGTGGAGCAGCTCCCCATCTAGGACGCCGCACACAGCGGTGTTCTCCAGGGCGCAACAGTCCACGCGCAGCATGCGGAAGGCGCGGGGTCAAGGCCGGCATGTCGGGCAGCGCCTTCTGTAGCATCAGCAGCCTCCGGCATGTCTTCACCAGCAACAGGCGCCCGATGCCACCATCCAGTGTGTTCTCCCACACCACTGACTTTTTGTTGGGCTCCTCAGCGACTCCTTGGCACAGGGTCCTCCAGAATGTGTACACGCGGGGGCCCACATGGAAGTCTGCTCGGCGTAGCAGGCGGACGTCCCTGAAACTCTCCTTGGCTTCTGGCAGGTACATATACACCATAAAGTTGCAGTCTCGGCAAGACACCTGGACACTAACCATGAAGTCCATGCTGTACATCTCCAGGGGCTTGGAGTCCCGGGACATGCAGCTCAGTATCTTGCTCTCCTCCTGGTAGTGACATCTGCGGCCGGATGAAGTTTTTTCATGCTGCTCATCTGGTGGATGTACAGCTGGTGTCGATCGAGGTCTGCTTGCTGGCTCTCAGGATCCACAGGAAGCTCTTCTGGTTGACGGCTGACATCAGGTGGCCGTTACAGTGACATAGGGCAGTCATGGGCCCCTTCTGTTCCTTCTCATACAGGACCTTGAACTTTTTCTTGGTCATATGGTAAGTGCATGTTTACTTTATTAAGAAACTGCTAAACTGCTTTCCGGAGCAGCTATACCATTTTATATGCCTACCAGAAATGTATGAAACATCCAGTTTCTCTGCATCCTTGTCAGCATTTAGTATTATCACTGTTTTTTTAGTTTAGCTATTCTAGTAGGTGTGTAGTGATATCTCATTGTAGTTTTAATGGGCATTTCCCTAATGGCTAGTGATGTCAAACATCTTTTATGTGTTTATTTGCCAACTGTATATCCTCTGCAGTGAAATGCCTCTTGTATCTTTTGCTCATTTTCGAATTGGATTGTTTCCTTTTACTGTTCAATTTTCACTATTCTTTATATATTCTATTCTTTCAGCACTTGAAAAACATTATCCCACTTCCTTCTGGCCTCTATGATTTCTGATGAGAAATATGCCTTTTTGCAAATTGTTTTTACCCTCTAGGTAAGGTGCAATTTCTCATTTGCTGTTTTCAAGATTTTTCCTTTGTCTTTGGTTTTCAAAAGTTTGCTGTATCTTGCCACGCATTTATTTGGGTTTATTTTGTTTGGAGTTTGCTTAGCTACTCAATCTGTAGGTTTGTCTTTTCTTAACTATTGGAAACTTTCAGTTATTATTTCTTTGAATACATTTTCAGCTCCACATTTTTTCTCCTCTCTTTCTGGATTTCCTATCACATGAATCTTAGATTTTTTTTGTTACAGTTCCACAGCTCTGTTTATTTTTTTTCTAGTCTATTTTCTGTCTGTTGTTCAAACTAGGTTATTTATATTGTTCTATCATCCACATTTTCCATTCTGCTGTTGAGCCCATCCAATGAGTTTTTAAATTTTAGTTATTGTATTTTTCGGTTCTAAATGTTCCGTTTGGTTCTCCTTTATATCATTTATTTCTTTGCTGAGACTTTCTATTTTTTCATTCATGTCTGTTCATAATTGCTCTTTGAAGAATTTTTTATGTTGGATGCTTTAAAGTCTTTGTAATATGATTCCAACATCTGTGTCACGTAAGTTTTGGTGTCTGTCTATTGTTTTTTCTTATTTGAGATTCTCCTTGTTCTTGTTGTGACACATGGTTTTCGTTTGTATCCTGGACATATAGGGTGTTGTGCAATAAGACCTGGGATCTTATTCAAATCTTTTGTTTTAACTGGCCTTCTCTGACACCTTGCCAGGAAAGGAGTGCTGCCTTGTTACTGCCAATTGAGGACGGCAAACCGTGTTCCCTACCTTGTTTTCACCATGGCACAGGAGAGGCACCTTTATTCCTATTGGGAAAGGGTGAAAATTCAAGCTCTCCATTAGGCCTCCACTCACAGCACTGTCATTCCTCGGGTTCCAAGGTCCCTAGTCACTCTGCCTTCTTCTCTTCATCTTTTAGAATCATCTTATGTTTTATACATAAAATTCCCAGGGTATTTTTAGCAGAAGAAATAGAGAGATAAGCACTGAGTACAACCAGAAGTTCCCTCCTTGCCATTTTCTCTTAAACCCACTCTTATGAAGCTTTCATCCTCCGTGACTCTACCCAAATGGATCTTGTCAAAGTCACCAGTGGCTTCCACACTGCCAAATCCCATGCTATCTTCATTTTACTTAACCCACCAGTAGCATTTAACTCTCCTTCTGGAAACAATTTCTTTATTTGTTTCCAGGACACCACACTATTCTGGATTTTCTCTTATGTCACAGCTACTTTCTTAGTTTTCTTTTCAGTTTCTCCTTGGCTTCCTGATCTCCCAATGTGGGAGTGCTCCAGGGCTCAGTCTTGTCCTTTTCCCTCCTCTCTCTCTCCTCTCTTCCTTAGTCATTCATCTGATTTCATGGCTTTAAACACTACCTGCTGTCAACTCTTAAATTTATATCTCTTGTCCAAACCTCTCCCGTAAATTACAACGTGTACATCTAGCTGCCTATTTAACATCTCCACTTGGATATCTAGTACATAGTTCAAATTTTAAAATGTTAAGAAAGGAATTTCTGACCTCTGCCCTCCGAACTCGCTTGTTCTTCATTGTTTCCAGTTGCTCAGGCCACAAACCTTGGGATCATTCTTGGCTTCTCTCTCCAACATCTCACATCTAATCCATAAGCAAATCCTGATGGTGCTATCTTGAAGATAAATGCACAATCTGACCCCTTCTGATCACCCTCACTGCTATCACCTTGGTCCAAGCTACCATTATCTCTTGCCTGCATTGCTGAAATAGCCTCCAAACTGGTGCTTCTCCTTCCACCTTTGCCCTCCTACTTAACATAGTAACCAGAGAGAAGTCAGATCCTATCACTCCCTTTCTGAAACCCTCCCATGGCTTCCAAGCATGGCTCAAGCAACATCAAAAGTCAAAAGTGCAAACACTAGCCTACACAGCTGGGCATGATCTCTTCCAACTGCTCTCTTCCTTGCTCCTGCTGTTCCTACCACACCAGCTGTTCCCAGTCACACCAGCATGCTTCCATTTAAGAGCCCTCTCACTCACTTTCCCTTGACCTGGAATATTCTCCCTCTAGGTACCAGCATGGCCTACTCTCTCATTTTCTGAAAGTTCTTTCTCAAATGTCACCTTCCCTCAAGGCCTTCTCTGACTTAAGCTGTAACACTCCAGATCTCTATACCCCATTTACAGTTGAATTTTTGTCATAGCACTTACCTCCTACATATACTATATACCATTCATGTTTATCTTATTTATCATCTGTCTTCACCTCCACCCCTTCCTCAAAGGTGTAACTCGGCAACGGCACGCACTTGTGTCTTTTTGTCCACTGCTGTATTTTCTGTACCTGGAACCATGTATGGCACATAGTAAGTACCCGGTGTATAAATACATGAATATATCGCCTAACTCAGGTCGTAGTGTCCCAGTACTACTTGGTAGTGGCTATTTAAATCTCTATAGGCTTGGAGTCTTAAATTTTTTTGTATATTTTCAAATATACACTTACAATTTATTCAACAATGTTATTGAGTCACTCTTCTCACCTGTAACTCCTCTTCTCTGTTTTTATCTCTAGAAATCATAGAAATGGTAAGATGAGATGCACAACCAGAATGTAGCAATTAAAAGAGATACATTATGAACAACATACTCCCAGATCTGAAGATTGGGAAGGAGAACAGAATGTATTTACTCACTTGTTCTACACTCATACATTGAGTACCTGTGTTTTGGGTACTATTTTAGGTGCTTGGGACACACCAATGAACAAAGGGAAAATCTTTGCCTATAAAGCTTACATTCTTTTTTTTTTTTTCATCTCGGGAACTCTTTTTTTTTTTTTTATTTCAGGATATTATGGGAGTACAAACATTTTGGTTACATGTTATGACTTTGCCACACCCAAACCATGATTTGAGGCGTGCCCTTTCCACCCTACAATGCTCACCGCGTCCATTAGTTTTGAGTTTACCCACCCCCAACCCCCAAAGAATATTACTACCGTGTGAGCACCTTAGTTTTGATCAGTTAGTGCCAATTTGATGGCGAGTACATGTGGTGCCTTTTCTTCCATTCTTGTGATACCTCTTAAATTTTTATTTTGAATTTAAATTATTTTTACCTTCATTATGTTATATCTTAGAGTTCACTTATCTACTCTTGTATCTATTGTTAGATTCTGCAGGTTGCCAGGATAACAGGCCAACAATAACAAAAAATAGAATGTGTTCTTGTCAAATTCTTATCTAGTTTAATAAATCACTATTCTGAATATTCTACAGGGTATTCAAAGTGACTACAAAAATATATTAAAAATGAGATAATCGGGCCAAGGGAAAATACAGATAGGAGAAATAAAATGGAACTAGAGGTGAGGTTGACACAAAATACAATCTGTAAAGTCATTTTCGCTTGCCAGGGGAGGACCAAACATTTGGCTCCAGGCTTATAGCTAATGCAAAAAGAGAAAAGCACAAAAGGCATGATTCACTGATGCGGTTCCTACAGAGAGCAATGTCCTCTTCCTAGAGCCATGTTCTCTGCTCTACCAGTAGATGGCGCGCATTCCATGTGAAGAGATTAAGGAGCAAGCCCTTCAATGCAGGCCTTCTAAACTGAGCCTAGTATTACTAACAACCATTCCTTTTGAACTACGTGCCTGGCTGTTTAGTCCACCATTTAGTTCTCAGTACAGCTTTGTGGGGAAGCTGTTATTATCCTCTTTAGAGATAAGGAGACAGGTTCAGAGGTAAAATCTCTTGTTCAAGCCCGGATTCCAAACTAGATCTCTGATTCGAGTCTCCCTCTTTCTATCATACCTGGCTGTCGCCCTGTTGCCATTTAGAAAACCTAAGGCAGGTTTTTTTTCTAATTGGTGGGACCCTCCGGAAACTCTTGTTGACTGGAAGGTTCTCCTAGTGCCGCTGCCACAAAATGCAATAGGAGTCAGAGACGAATTCGGAGTTCTGACACTAAGTAGCTGTTTCAGACCAGGGAAATCACTTAATCTGTGTGCTTTAACTTTCTCTTCTGTCAAATGGGAATGACAAAATCTGCTCCACTCAACTCTGAAGAGATGTGAAAATACACTGCAAAGTAGAAAACATTCTATTAATATAAGAATGATGGCCGGGCGCGGTGGCTCACGCCTGTAATCCTAGCACTCTGGGAGGCTGAGGTGGGCGGATCGTTCTGAGCTCAGGAGTTCGAGACCGGCCTGAGTAAGAGCGAGACCCCCCCGTCTCTACCAAAAATAGAAAGAAAATTAATTGGACAGCTAAAAATATATGTAGAAGAAAAAAAAAATTAGCCGGGCATGGTGGCACATGCCTGTAGTCCCAGCTACTCGGGAGGCTGAGACAGTAGGATTGCTCAAGCCCAGGAGTTTGAGGTTGCTGTGAGCTAGGCTGACGCCACGGCACTCGCCCCAGGCAAGAGACTGAGACTCTGTCTCAAAAAAAAAAAAAAAAAAAAAAAAAAGAATGATGTATTAAACGCAGCACTTGTCGAATCCCACGATGAGCTGGGCGCTGCGGCAGTGCTGCCAGGTAGTGCTATTCAAAGTGTGGTCCAGGGCCCAGTGCTGTTCCCAAAACCGTTTATTATTGATCCGTATAGAACTGGAATGAAATCGAGAGTAAATGTTTCAAAAACTTAACAACAATTTGATAGTAATTTTATGTCTGTTGAATATAATCACAGAAGAATTAGGCTTGTATTTTATGTCTTTGTTTTTATTTCATTTTTCTAGTAATTCATTTTTATTGTATTTTATAAAAGTATTGGTACATGATGGATTTGGGGAAAATGAACTTTCCCTACAAATAGTTTGAAAAGCATTGCTGTAATGAATATAAAAGAAATGTAGGATGCGGGCCCTTCCCTCAAGGAGATCGCACCCTAGTTGGTGAACAGGTATCACAATGGTTCAGAGAAACCACTACCACTATTTCTTTGCGCTTTCATGTCTTCATGTAACTGAAGTCTATACAGAGCTGGCTGGACTTACATATTAAAGATCTGCAAGTCCTCAAAACCATTCCCTAAACAAACTCTCATATCTGCCCCCTTAAGAATACTAGCAACTCTAGCTAGACTTGGACTTTTCTCACATAGAGGGCAACCTGATGTGGGATTTTCTTTTCTTTTCTTTTCTTTTTTTTTTTTTTTGAGACAGAGTCTTGCTCTATCACCTGGGCTAGAGTGCCGTGGCATCAGCCTAGCTCACAGCAACCTCCAACTCCTGGGCTTAGGCAATCCTCCTGCCTCAGCCTCCCAAGTAGCTGGGACTACAGGCATGCGCCACCATGCCTGGCTAATTTTTCTGTTTTTAGTAGAGTCACAGCCTCAGTCTTGCTCAGGCTGGTCTCAAACTCCTGACCTCAAGCGATCCTCCTGCCTCAGCCTCCTAGAGTGCTAGGATTACAGGTGTGAGCCACCGCGCCTGGCCCTGATGTGGGACTTTTAAAAAGTAAAATTTCTCATGAAAACTACTTGTCAAAAATTATGCTGGACCCAATTAGAGAACTATAAAGAGTGAGGTTTTGCTTATCATAAATTTTCTAGTATAGTCTCACAGACTGACAGGATCTTTGACTGGCACTTAAGGAGTAAGCTTACCAACTGGCTCTTCAATCTAAACACTATCCTCGACAGGCTATTCAAAATTGTTTTCTATATTACTTTTAAAAATATGTAATGGAATACGTAATACACTTCCATAGCACAAAATTAAGAAAGTACATAGCTCTACATCTTGCTTTTCCTATGTAATGTATAACAGAGAATTTTACATATAAGTACATGAAAAGCTTTCTCATTTTTCCCCATTGGATAGATGCACCATTATTCATTTGATCAGTCCCCCTTTGAGGGAAATCTGGTTGTTTCCCAGTTTTTGTTATTACAAACAAGCTACAGTGAAAAACCTTGTACACATAACATTTTACATGTGTGCAAACATAACTGGAGGAGAAATTCCTAGAAGTGGAATTTTGGGATGAAAGTCTCATATATTATAATTATTATAGCTATTCTAAAATTGCCCTCAATTGACTAATTGCACTCCCACCAGCAATGTATGAGAGGACTTACCTCCCTCACCCCCGATTTGTCAACACAGTGTATTGTCAATATTTTTGCTAATGGTCTCTCACTGCAGTTTTCATTAGTATTTCTCCAGTTATGAGGTTAGCTATCCATAATTGGTACAGAAGCCATTTCATATTTTTGATACTCAGCTCTCCAGGCACAGGGCAATTACAAATGATTTCAGATCACTCTATTATCAGAATTTCCTAACCTACTGTCTTGATAGATCCCCTGAGCTTAGAGGACTTTGTTCATTTTCTTTTATTCTTCCCCCTTTTTCTAGAACTATCCCAGTCATTTCTTGGGCATCCCAGATATTTCACTTTAAAACTAGTATCCTTAGGGGCTAGCACAATGCCTGGCACAATAGTAAGGACTCAACAAAATGTGGAACAAATAAATAAGAACAATATCAGAAACATTCACTTACTACTCTACATGGCCGTGTACTCATATAACTCTTTCAGTCTTTATTTGCAGTGCCAGTTTTAAAATGAAAGCTGAAGCTGCTTTGGACATGATACTTCAGGTGTCACTGTGATATCTTGCTCTGGAGGTTTTTCTTTTGCAAAATTAACTCTAAAGTGCTACCTTTTATTATACAGAGAAATTCACTGTTTTATTCTTTCTTTATAATTAATTTTTAATATCACATTATATTTACTGTTTGCTTTGTAAGACCAAATGGCTCTTAATGGTTAACAGTCTGTTGACCATCACGGGGATGGGGTGGGAACTTTCTTTCAATTTTTTCCACGGGAGGGGGAGGACAGCAGAGTACTCCTTTATGTTGACCTATGTTCACTGTCTTGGCCAAATCTACTTGCGACCATGTGCCCACAGATCTGGGACACCTGGCTAAGGGTCTCTGGTGTGGAGTCAGAATCTATACCTCTTGATTGAACTGTTAACTTTGCCTCTAACCACTTTGCTTGGGAAGGTATTGTATAGACATTTACACTCACCACACAAATAGCTCCTGCAAAGCTTGGGTATCCAAAGACGGAAGGAGCCTTATTCATCATCATCATCATCAATAGTAATACTAGCTAGAATTTATTGAGCACTTCAACTGTTCTAACTGTTCTACATCTAGTAATACATTTATTCCTATTACCACATTTTGCACATAAGAAACCCGAAACAGAGTGAACTTAGATAACTTGAACGAGGTGACACAGCTAATGAGTGTCTGCGTATGGTTTGTTTTGAGCCAAGGCAGTCTGGCTCCAGAGCCCACTTTCATAAATGTTTTGTTTTGCAATTCGCAAAAGATAAAATATTCTTTTTTTGAAATGTAGTCCCCAACTGGAGCCCTTCAAGCTGTCAGCGGTCAGTGGCGACACCAAGTGATAATCTGGGTGTACTGCAGATTACTCTCGTAATTTCCCCTCCCCTCGGCCCCCCCACCCAAGACCCCCTAGCTCTCCCAAATAAACCTATAGTATTCCAAGTAAAGCCAACATGCTTGCTTTGCAGAGGCAGCTTCGTGACAGGTTTGCTTCCAACCAGATTGCTGTCCTTTAACCCCACGCCCCTTTTGGTATCAGAGGAAAAGGCGTCTTTTCTAAGGTTAGCTTGTATTTAGATCTCATTTCTATTTGTCCAAGTATTTCACTCCATTAATTATCCTCTCCTTTTCTTGCCTCTTCGATTTCTATTTCACCAGTGGATTTTCCTGCTTAACCTACAAATAAACTCTGGTTTCTTTTATCCTGAAATGACAGGAGAAAAAAACAAAGCAAGCAAACAAAACTCTCCTTGAACAATCACCCCAGATTCACCTTCTTAAAGAAGAGTTCCAAAAGACGGATTGCTTTGCTCAAAAAAGTCAGTTCCTTCTCAATCACTTTCTTAATTAAGTACAAATCTTAGTCCAATATTCAGGATCCTTCAAAATTGGGCTCCCACAAGTCCCCTACACTTCCGTACTCTAAGCTTCAACCACATAGGACTACTCACAGGTCCTCACATATAACTTCCCGCCTGCACACTTTTGCCAAAGTTGTTACCTCCAGTTGGATTTACCTTTATTAAAGGACTGCCCTGATTCTTTCTGTTTACTTGTGGCTAGCCCACACACTGTAAGTGCCTGAAGGAAGAGGCTAAATGTTAACCAGGTGAGAAAATACAAATTATTTTGGAGTGAGAAAGAAAAAATATGGCCATTCGTCAGGCTGGAATAACACACAGATAAAGCCAGCTGCAAATTTAACAGAGAACATTATTTCTCCTGAAGACATGTTGCAGCTGTAAAGTGGTAACAACACCCTTATCTGAGTGATCACCACTTTTTTATTCACTGAGAAACTTTGTTCTCTAAGATCATAGATTATCAGAAACATTTCTGCTTGAAATCGTATCAGTAAGAATAAAACATCCTACATTTGTCTAGAGGACATAAGTTTCTTTGACACAGAGAAGCAGCCTAAATTTCTAACCCAGGTGCAGCGCTTCAGATAAGAGGTATCTGGACACAACATTCGACATCTATCTTTATTTTGTGGTTCCCAAGGAAACAGAACTCTGGGTTCGCTTTGCAGTCCAGTCCTGATGGTGACCCCAAGTGACATAGTCCCTGCTTTGCTTTGAGCTTACCAAAACACTGCTTTGTTTAAAATTCACCTAAAGTCCACCCTTTCCCCAAATCCTATAATAAGTCTATTTCTTCATTTGGTGAGATGCCTACAGTTTTTCTGGTGTGCAGTCTCCCTTATTACAATGGGTTCAAAGCCTATGTCGGATTATAGATCTGTCCCTGGTGGCCTTACACTGGTTGGGCTAGGAAACAGGTTTTGTATCTGCAACCACTAAGCATTCAAAATTGTTCACTACAGTAGGCTCTGAATTAGAGTACCTGGGTTCTAGCTAATTTACCTGAATTTATTTTATGGATTCTAGTCTTAATTCTGCAAATAACTAAATAGCTGGATCATTTTAAGTAGACTCGATGCATCCCATTTGGCTTAAGTTTTCTCTTCTGTAAAACAAGGGGTCATTTCTTCCCACCCGAGGGCAAGGGCTTTGGAGAGTCAGATATACCTAGGTTGGATTCCTATTCCTGTGACTTGCTTTTCTGAGCCTCTGTTTTGTGATGATTAAAAAGGAGATAATACAATACTGATAACTACAGTATAGATTTTCCAGTGTTGCTATGAGGTTCAAGTTGGCTGGTAAAAGCATCACTATTTATTTGTATTCTTACTATCATGTGAGCTTGGACAAGTTATTTAACCTTTCTGTGCCTCTGTATTCTTATGAGCAAAAATGGAATAATAATGGTGCATATCCCATGGGGTTATTGCAAGCATTAAATGAGATGAAAAAAGTAAGAGGCTTAGAACAGTGCCTGGCATATAAGAAGCAGCTCAAAATATGTGAGCTAATGTTACTAGTATTAGGTTTCTACTATTATACTAACTACTCTGTGGGACAGAAGCTAAGGATAAACAGTTTCATTCTAAGGACAAAAGAAAACAAAAAAAGGTACTGCAGGTTGGAAACAGTGTAACATACACAGCTGCTTTTTCAAAGGCAGCTGACATGCCCAGCACTGGGTTAGGACCCGCCCAGTCATGAAATAGGGCAGAGAGCAGGGCCGACCTACTGCGGTTGCGCACGTTGAAGCTCCGCCCAACGGCCCCTCCTCGGCTGGCGTCCCCTCCTCCCGGGCTGGGCCAGGGTGCCAGGTGAGGGCCCGTGGTGGCGCGCACGCGCAGATGCGGGCTGGGCTGAGCCGATACTCGGGAGGCGCCTGTCACATGAGCCGCGCGCCCGCTCCGCTCCCCCTCCTCCCCAGCTGGGCTGTGTGAATGAAGCTCTGCCGGCTACGTGGGGCGCTAGTTCAACTTAGTGTCCTGGACGCCAGAGCAGACCGAGCGCGTTGCCCACCGGCAGCGGACACGGGCACAGCAGCTCCTGACCTTAGCGACAGGTAAAGACAAATGGGCTGTCCCTTCCCCTATAGTCCTTCGCGGGCCGCTGGCCCCCGGCCCACTCTTGGAACACCCCCAGAGAGCAGCGACACAGGGGAAGCAGTCCCCTGCTGGCTCGGCCCCCTGGAGATGGGGGTTCCCCGTGCCCGGACGCCACCACCCGGCACTCGGAAGAGGTAGACAGGCTAGTTCTATTCAGAGCGGGGCGGCATCTTCCCGGGAGCCCAGCCCTGTTCTCTGAGAAGGGTCGCTGGGCTGCCCGAGCGAAGTTTCCTTGCAGAGCGGCGCCAAGCCCGCCCAGCTTTTGAATCGGGGAGGTTAGCTGCCTGCATCCCCTTTCCAGTTCTGGGGTAGGGTGATAAAGCTTGAGCTGATAAAGCTCAGTCGAGACCCCGTTCTTCTTTGTCAGGCTCTGGGCTTGCTTTAGGTTTGTATGGGTCTTAGCGAGATTGGGTCCAAACTCTCGGAAAAGTAGTTGTTGCGCGTTTTCCTTTTGCCACTTAACGCGCGGAGCTGGTTCTCTTCAGACTTTTGAGCCTTGCTCTTGAGCGCCTTTACCCGTAAGGGGAAAGCTTTACCCTTACATTGACGCGCGTTTACCTATATTAACATTTCAGAACAAATCAGTTGCCTGGAGTTCCAAGTGAAGTTGTGCGTGTGCCCGTGTGATAACGTCAGTGGAAGCTGCCCCGAGTAAGTGAGGGAAATCCAGAAGTTTGGCGCATAAAAAGCCAGTATGAATCCGCTTTACAGAAACTTCATACGTTTACTAGCAATTACTCAGGTTTAACTTGAGAAATGTTAAATTTCACCTTGTTCCACGAGGCGCAAATGAGTTCTTCTTAACTGCATGCGAAATAGGAGAAGAAAAAAGGCAAACCAAAACAAACTGTCCCAGGTTCCAGATAACTCATTGGTGCGCCTTTTCCTGGTGAATTCATCCTGGGAGTTTGAGTTCCTAGTTTTCTTGGACTTCGTGAACCTTTTCTTATCCAAAGCACTGTCTTTTTTCCACTGGTGTTTTGGGACTGCTGTACACATCAATCCTTTTGTCATTAAAGAAAGGCAACGTGATTCTCACGTTAGTATTAGCCGTCAGTGTTTGTGCTTTATAGCGCTTTCACTTCGGGAGTGGAGGTGTTGGTTGTATAAAAGCCATGGAAATAGCAGTCTACTTTGATGTTCACCAGTCAAAAAGGCGAAGACTTTCTTCGAAAGAGTGATTGGCTTTTATGCTAAGTAAGGAAGATCAGTTTATTAACTGAAAACTTGTTTAAATGGACAAGCAGAGTGTTTAATATATTAAACTTCTGAATCAAATAAAGTAGTCAGACCTCTCATTTTTTCTCCCATTTCTAGCTCCTTTCATAGCCTTGTAAATAGTATTGTCCTAAGACTGGATTTGAAGTTTTAACAATAGGAATTAGCTGAATTAATTTGGTTTTCTTAAAACTGGTATTCTATTTTTACCTTTTTCGTTTTCTTTGGTTCATTTTTCCCCTGATTATAAAAGCAATATGTGCTCACTATAGGAAATTTGCAAAGTGTGGGAAAGTACAATGAAGCAGGGAGGAAGAACCACCACCCAAAGGGCATCATCACTCTTTACTTTTTATTATACCTCCTTTCTTTTTTTATCCTACTCAAGATCTATTTAAAAACTTTAAGTATTCACAAAATTTGGTCTCTACTGATTTTTTAATATGAAGTTGGGTATCTTGGTGGTTGGATAGGGCATTGGATATTAATGCTGCTCTTCAGTCCCTAAAGTATGGAACTTCAAGATAAGAAAGACACTTAACAGTGATCTCATCCAACCATGTATCCATTGAGATTTGGAACCCCATTTACTGACGCTCCACTGATTCCTGCAGAATTGTACAGCACTGAATGGCAACATTAACTGACTCCAGATCTCCTGATTACTCCCAATTCTTTCTTTCTTCAGCAATATCTTGCTGCTTAGGGGGAAACTTGACACTACTCATGTCTGCCTATCCTTGAAAGAGAGGTTTAGAGAGGGACAGGAGATAATTTTTGAACATTTGAAGTTTTTTTTTTTCTTTTTGGCATTCATTTTTCTATTTGCATTTTCAGGTTTGGAGCTTTAGCATCTTGCAGAAAGGACCACACAACTGCTTTGCTATCAACTCTCCCTACAAAACTGAGGAGCTCTGGGAAACTGAGCCTGTGTGACCCCAGCCTGGGAGAAGATAGGATCAAGATGGCCATGTGGCAGGGTAAGAAATTAGCTCTTATTCTTATAACTGGTTTTTCTTCCCACTCTATCCTCCCCCCCCCACTCCAAAGCCAGTGGCAGGCAGCCAGCTGTTTCTTTAATTTAACCCTTCGTCTTTGCAAGGACAAAGCACTTTAGTTTAACAGAAGCTGCTGCTAGCTAGAAGTTTGAATTATTTTAAAGTGAGGTTGGGGGAAGTACGAAAGTGCCATGCCAGAAGCATTGAAAAGAACTCCTTCATTTAAACATGTGCTCATGGGGGTTATATGTGAGGAAACAGAGGATATTTTTTCTTTTGTGCTTTTCATTTATTTCCTGCAAATTTCTCTCATAAGATTCTCAGAGGTGGGGGAGACAGATGTCGGCGCCTTTCTGCCTTCCTCTTCCCAGTAAAATTTTTTTGGGACGTATGCAGTTTGTAAAAGCATATTAAATGTTATAATGTTTATATTTGGCGATAGAAGGAAAATGCCTGTTTTAATAATACAGACTACCTGGAAGCAAAGCTCAATAGTATCTTGGCTGATGGATTACATCTTTTGTGAACTTATGAATTCCTACCACATACAGAGTTATTCTTATTTTTGGTGAGGTTGAGGACTGTGCCCTTCTGGAGAGTTTTAGAATCTCCAGGTGTGTGGAATTTTTATGTTTCTCAAAAGGGAGTGTGGGTTTAGGAAATGATGGAAAAACACTACTAAAATTCATCTGTGACCCTCAAAAGTTTAGGGACCACTTAGATGGAGGAGAATGAAATAACTTGAATATCTAGAAATATTCAACAGGTAGGTTACTTAGTGGTCTAATGTATCTTTTAAAAATGTTGCATTGTGTTGCTTAAAATATGTGGGCACACAAATGTGACAGGTAGTTTCCATGTACGAGGATTTTCGATTTAAAGACATTTGTTGAAATGGAATTTGGCCTATATGCCTGCTTTGACTCACACAATGGGCATTTATCAAAAGCAGTTTGGATATTCTTGCTTAAATCCTGAGGCATTCTTTCATTCAATAAAGGGAATACAGAGATGAATAAGATGCAGAACCCTAGAGCAGTGGTCCCCAACCTTTTTGGCACCAGGGACCAGTTTCATGGAATACAATTTTTCTACAGATGGGGGGAGGGGGGTGCGGCAGAGCTCTGTAGCCTGGTCCCTAACAGGCCACAGACCGGTACCAATCCACAGCCCAGGGGTTGGGGACTGCAGCCCTAGAAGGTTCCTTGTTGTCTGGGAAGGACAAACATGTAAATAAATCATTGTGTCACATTGAATAAGTGTTACAATAGGGAGAGGTGCAAAATGCTGTGGAAGCCCAGAGAAAAGCATGATGAACTCTGAGTTTTGAGCTGGTCTAAAAAAATGAGTAGGAGTTTGCCAGATGGGCAAATGAGAGAATTGCATTCTGGGCAGACAGAGCAGCACTGTTTGGGAAGTTCCAAGTTGCTCTGTTTGCCTCATGTGTGATGTGTGGGGGCACGACCTCAGACAAAGCAGGGAAGGTAGTCAGAGGCCAGATAATAAAGAACCTTGTATGTTCTAGGAAGGATTCTACACTTTATCCTGAAGACAAAGATTCTACACAGGGAAGTAACATAATCAGATTTTGTTTTAGAAAGATTACTTTGGCAGCAGTGCTGAGCTGGAGACGATGAAAGCCGGGAGTCAGTCAGGAAGTTTCTGGAATATTGGTTTAGGGGAGAGATGGTGAGGATCTGAGCAGAAGAAGCAGGGGCAGCGAGGTTAGAGAGAATGGGATGAATTCTAGAAATGTTCTGTGATTGGATGTGGCAAGAAACGAGCCCAGATTGACAGCCAGCTTGGGTGCCTGGGGGCCGAGGCGGCTGATGGGTGTGGGGCTGGTGGAAGTTAGTGTACTGAGTTTGGATGACTTGCTAGGGTTGGGACACCTGCAGGTTGTCAGGTCAATGTTTCAAAGACAGTTTTGAAAGTTTGGAACTGGAGTTTGTGCAGGTGGGGATCTAAAGTTCCTAATGATGCATGAAAGACCTGGTGTTTTTTCTCTGTAGCTAATGTCATTAGTAGTTAATGATTTATTTATTTTATAATAAAAACATTTTAATGTTTAACAATTCTTAATAAAATGTCATATTTTCTTAGTAAATAATAAATTTTTGCAAGCTCAGGCCCTGAAATCTGATCTGCTTAAAATTACATTGGCGTTAAATCTTATTTTTCTAGCATTAGTGAAGAGGGAAATATTCCACATAAGTAAGCTCTTTGGAAAACTGCAGCTTACCCTTGTTTGGGGGAACCTCTGAAGTTATAAGCATAGTACACTGATAGTTTAGAAACAGTATGGCATAATAGTTAAACATGTGGGTCTGAGTTCTACTCCATTGGTTCTGTCACTTGGCAGCTAAGAGGCCTTGGGCAAGTCACTTAACTCCTCTGTGTCTCAATTTTCTCTTTTGTAAAATGGGAATAATAATAGAACTGGTCCTGCTGCTAGGTATCTATCCAAAAGGAAGGAAGTCAGCATATGGAAGAGATACTTGTGCTCCTAAGTTTATTGCAGCGCTATTCACAATAGGCAATATGTGGTATTAACCTAAGTGTCCATCAACAGATGAATGGATAAAGAAAATGTGGTATAGATACACAATGGAATACTATCTAGCCAAAAAAAAAAAAAAAAGAATAACATCATGGATAGAACTGGATGGAACTAGAGGTCATTATGTTAAATGAAATAAGCCAGGCACAGAAAAACAAATACCACATGTTTTCACTGATATGTGGGAGCTAAAAAAGTGGATCTTACGGAGGTAGAAAGTAGAATCGCGGTTAATAGAAGTGGGGAAGGGGAGGTGAAGAGAAGCTGGTTGATGGGTGTAAAATACAGTTAGATAGAAAGAATAAATTCTAGTATTTGATAGCACAGTAGGGAGACTATAGTTAATAATTTATTGTATATTTAAAAATAGCTAGAAGAGAAGAATTGGAATGTTCCTAACACAAAGAAAAGGTAAATGTTTGAGGTGATAGATATCTCAATTACCGTGATTTGATCATCACACATTGTATACATGTATCAAAATATTACATGTACTGCAAAATATGTGCAACTATTATATATCATTTTAAAAAGAAAAAAATAATAGAACTCGCTTTATAGGGTCGTTATGAAGATGTATTAAGTTAATATATGCAGAGCACTTGGAACATAGTGAGTGCTGTGTCAGTGTGTGCCTTTATTATAGTAAGATGTTTAGAATGCCATTTAGCGTATAAGTGCTCAGTAAAATTTAGCAATAGCTGTTATCACTGCTACTACTATCACTATTATTTTCTTACAGTCTGGCATGGGATTCGGACCCTGTTGTGTGGAGGTAATTTCAGGTCGTCCTTGGAAGCCCTGCCCTGTAGCAGTCTTCAAGTAGAGGTTTAGACCTGAAGAGATCCTTGGAAAACAGCCCAACCTCTAGACGTTAAGTGACACGCCCAAGGTCAAACAGTTACTAGGTGATCCTAGTGCTAGGTCTAAAATCCAGGTCACCTGTTTCCCCTATTCCAGTGTTCTTTCCATGGGCTCATGGAAGAGGGAATGTATGGGTCTGTCTTCAGTTCAAGGAAGCTTCTGAGTCAATCTGGGAGCTAGTTGAGGAACCCTAGGAGTTAGAGGAACCCAAATCTCCTTAGTTTCTTGGGTCATTACTGTGTAGTTCTCCCACGGAGAATTTGGTCAGAATTCCCATACTCTTAAAACTGGCCAACGTTATTATTTTGACTTCACTTAATGGAGCCCTCTAATACATTTTCTGGCCATTTTAAATGGAGCGTACTGAGCATAATTTAATATTTTTGATAACTCAGGGTCATCATTAATAACATCAGTTTTATTGGTCTAACAGTCAAAATATTGAAGACTAGCCATTTTGAGTTTGGAGACTTGTGTTGTCAGGTGTTATTTATTAATTCAATTAACATTTATTGAACACTGGTTGTGTACCAGGCACTCTTCTGGGCCCTGGAAATGCAGTGGTCAGTGAAAACAGGTATGGTCTCTGCTTTTACGGAGCTTACCAACTAGGATAAAGGTGGCATTTCGAATTAAAGAAATGATTTATTTAACATGTGCGCTGAAGTAATGTAGAAAAATGACATCAACGTAAATTCAGAAGGATTAAAATGGTGTTTTTTAATAAAGAAGGGGTATCAGAATTGCCTGTGGTGCTTTTAAAAATATTCCTGCTCAGGTCCCAACTCCTGAAATTGTGATTCAGTCTTAAGACCTGAGCATTTAAAGAAGCACTGTAAGCAGTTCTGATGTGTAGCTGCTGCATTAAAAAATTCAAAGTTTTAAAAAAGGCCATGATAAAAGAACTGAAAAAGTATGGGAGACTATTTATATAATCTTGGGGGTAGGGAAGATATTCGTATGCATAATCAAAGGTAGAATAATAAAGAAAAAGATTAATGTAATCAATTATATGAAAATTAAAAATTTCTGCACAAACCATAAATAAAGTTAATGAGAAAACTAGAAACAATTACAATAAGACTCATTATCTTTAACATGTAAAAACTTATAGGACAATAAGAAAAATATAAGTATTTTACTAGAAAAATGTGCAAAGGATGGGAGAAAATGTGCAAAGGAAAATACATAAAAGAAGTACAAATGGTCAGTAAACCTGAAAAAATGTACTATCTCTAGTAGTAGTCAAAGAAGGGGGAATTAGAATGGCATACTATTTTCTCTGGTATAATTTATAAAAATTAAAAAGGAATGACAGAACTCACTGTTGGCAAGAACACAAGGAAGCAGGTGTTCTCATACAGTTGTGGTGGGAATGTCAGTTTGGCAATATTTATCAAAAGTTTTAAAAAATGTGTTTACCTTTTGACCCAGCTATTCATTTTCTTGGAATTTATCCTAAGTAAATAATTAAATATGTGTACAAAGATATATCAATAAGGATATTAACTGCAGCATTTTCTATAATGGGAAAAATTGATACACTTGCATTCTGATGCATCTATACAATGGAATACTGTAGTTACTAAAAGTGATCATGTAACGTTCTATTTATTAACATAGAAATAGGTTCATAACATAATTTTAAACCTCAGGGGGAGGGAGGCACATTCCAAATTATCAAGAGTCATCTCTCAGTATACTCAGGGGATTGGTTCCAGGACCCCTGCATATACCAAAATCTGTCCACATGTCCCGCAGTCAGCCCCTGTGGAACCTGGGTATACGAACCGTCAGCCCTTCATATACATGGGTTTTGTGTCCCTCAAATACCGTATTTTGCATCTGTGTATGGTTGAGAAAATCTGCGTAGCAGTGGACCTGCGCCTTTCAAACCCATGTTGTTCAAGGGTCAACTGTAGTTAAAAGTATGAGCTCTGGGCTTAAACCTGGATTCAAATCTCAGCTACACCTTTATCAGCTGTGTGATGTTGGTTACCTTACTTGTCTTAGTGTTCCTAAATTGCCGCATTAGTAAAATAGGGATAAATAGTAGCTACCGTAATACTTCCCGACTTGTGCGCCCATTAGGATCACCTGGGGACCGTTTAAAACTTCCCAAGCTCAGGCTTCCTTGAGCTCAATTAAATCTGTATCTCTGTGGATGGGATGCAGCGAGCAGTACTTTTGAAGCTCCCCAGGT
Source organism: Indri indri (assembly GCA_004363605.1). NCBI lineage: Eukaryota > Metazoa > Chordata > Mammalia > Primates > Indriidae > Indri > Indri indri. The sequence goes on along the minus strand of RJWJ010011843.1, from coordinate 18,187 downwards.
GATTCCAATATGCAGACAAGTTTGGGAACCACTGAGCTGTTGTTGAGGGGATTGTTGAGGGCACTGAATGACAAAATCACAGTATCTGGCTTGTGGTAAGTACTCAATACATGGTAACTATTATTATTGCTGTTTTAAAATTATTAATAGTATGACCCTTTTTTAATATATGTGTTTGTATCCATATATATAATATATAAAGAAAAGTCTGAGGGGATATACACAAAAGTATTTTAAAAAGAAATATAATTGACTTTATTTTTTATTTATGTCTTTCCATTTTTCTGTAAATAACATGATTACTTGTTAATTTTAAAAAGTATAATTTCTGAAGGAAATATCAGATATATGTACACAACTTTATATAGCAAGGTATTTATAGTGAAAAACTGAAGAGACTAGTTCCATATTAGGGGAATGTAAGTAAATTATGGCAGATCCGAACAGTATAATATCTGGCCGTTAAAAATCAAGACTGATTCTGTGGAAAATCTTCATGATACGATGGAAAAGTATGGGATTATCCCATCTCTCTCTTTTTAGTTCAAGTATAGGTTTATGTATCTCTGTGTGTTTACATGTTATACACCTATGAATGTGAAGATAAATACACAACAAAGGGAAATGATCCAAAGTTGTTAAAGTGGCTATCTCTAGGTGGTAGGATATACTTACTTTCCCTCCCTTTTTATGCTTTTGTTTATTTTCCAAATTTTATACAATGAATATGTATTAGTAATACTTTTATAACTAGAAAACAAGTGATTTGAAAATGAGATACAAAATGAGCGGTTAGACCCTCAAAGAGTGGCTCCAACAAGTAGTGTGGGCTTCAGCTGTTCTGTGTCCCCCTTTACCTTCAAACTAAAAAACGAAAGAAAAGAAATCAGGTGCCTTAGGGTTTGGTTAGAGCAGGGTTTTTTTTTTTTTTTTTTTTTTTTTTTTTTTTTTTTTTTTTTTTTTTTTTTTTTTTTTTTTTTTTTTTTTTTTTTTTTTTTTTTTTTTTTTTGCTTTTAATACTTCCTCAAGAACTCTTGTAATTTTTGGCTGCCTCTCCTATTGACTCCAAAAACTCTTGGGAGTGAGAGTGGGGATGGGGTGATTGTGGCACAATGGGAAATTACACCGCATCTAACGTAGAGGTTACATAATAACAGGAGGTGGCAAAATACATGGCAGGGTAAGCATGAAAATCAGGCAGAGGGAAATTGTAATAAAATGGTTGCGCATAATGAGAAACTGTTCTGCTGCTTCAAGTCTGAAGGATGTATGTATTTCGACCTTGCAGATTTTTTTTTTTTTTAGCACATCACAGTGTATTTGTAAACACTCTGGTGATTTAGCTAACACATGGGGGCGGGGCAGGAGGGAGCTTCATGAAGCAGTGAATTGACGACAGAGCTTCAGTGCGAAATCTGGGTAGCAGTGTGGCTTACTAATTGGACTACTGTCATCTAAGAAAGGCCATCTGGTCCTGCCTGTTGACCAAAACGTTAGTACCTGTGTGACTCTTGCATGAAAGTCAGGTTATAGCAGGAGTAAAGAAGCAGAGCTCCCGCCTCCCTTATTCCTCTGTCTGGCACAATGCCTCGCCTACAGCAGACAGTCAAGAAATGAGTTCTTTGTCAATTAAATAAATAAATAAAAATTTTAAAAAAGAAATGAGTTCTTTGTTTCTCTTCACTTATTGCCTTTCTACAACTCCTCAGGGGGGAGAAATAGGTGGGGAAGGGATTCTGATGGAAGGCATTGAGCAGGGGGTAAACAAAAACAATCTTTCAGAAAATTATTCTCTAAGAGCCAACCATTCTTTCCCAAGCACACAGTTGTGAAGGGAGCGCAGACCTTAGAATCTGATACACCTGGATCTGAACACAGCTCTGTCATTTGGGAACCAAAGTTACCTAAACTCCAAAAGCGTCAATTGTCTCATCCTCAGTTGTCTGATCGGGGTCAAGACTCTGGGGACAGACTCCCTGGGTTTGTATCTTGGCTCTGTCACTATTTGCCATGGGACTTTGGGGGAGTTATTTAAACTCTTTGTGCCTTACCTTCTTCATCTGTAAAATGGGGTAAATACTAATGCCTACTCATAGGATGATTGGGAAGATGCAGTGAGTTAATACATATGCAGCCCTTTGAACACTGCCTGGCACTTGTTAAGCACTTGCAAATGCTGGCCTTTACTATTATATAATATGCAAAAGGTTATAATATTTACCTTACATGATTCTAGGTGAGAATGGGAGAGTTATCGAAACCCTGGCCCATTGTAGCTGCTCTGATTATGTTATAAAAAATAAAATTAAAGATGTTTTTACACTGGAAGTGATCCTTAGAAGTGATCTGTTTCAAACATCTAATCTTGCAAGGGAAGAAACTGAGGCCCATTGAGACTTATTCTAGGCCACACAGCTGTCACATGGTACCTAGAGCTGGGACTAGACCCTGGAGTTTCTGATAATTGGTGTTGCCCAGCTTATTCTCTGTCAGTCTGTCTAGCTCTACTGCATTGCACTGGCTCCCCTAGGCTTGGGTAGTTTACAATTTTCTGTTAAATGTTAGTCTTTCCCTACTATGCTTTATTGCTACTGTGAAAAGTTTAGGTTTTTTTTTTTTCTCAAAGAATTGTTTTTTCATTGAGGCTTCCAGCATGTTTTTTCCCCTTTCTTGTCACTGTGTTAGCATTATGAAATAAACTATAGGTTCTTATGTTTTAACCAGAATTATGATTCAGAGCTTCCTGTTTCATGTAAGGCTGTTCTGTGTGTCAAGGGTGGGGGGAGGCGGGACTAGAAAGTTTCACTTTTGGTGGCAGCAAATGCCAGATTCTTCTTCTTATTCTTCCTATCTTCTCTTAACACTCAGGTATTTATAGACTTGTGGTCAGACCAAAGAAGCTGTTGAGTTAATAGTATGAGGTAGCTCCCTTAGTAATGACATATTTTGATGCTTTTCAACCCGATACCATTCTGGCATCAGGTGGCTTTTTATTGTATTTGTTTGGGATTTCTGCCTTGACTACTTCCATGAGGAATATAGAGCAACACAGAAATTACAACATAGAGCAATTAGAAATAAATCCAGGACAGGGATCATTTAGTGGAAATGAAATAGATACTACTAGGCATGCAAGCTACTTTGGGCACTGAATTTTTCTCAGCCCCTCAGCCCCCTCAAGATAAGCACACTAAATTACATCATGGACATCTTCTGGCCAAAAACAGTGTTAAGATGTAGAGAACTCCCATCCCCGGCTCTGACTACACTAAGTCTTCTGGTCCTTCCACCACCTTCCCTTTGGTCTGGCTTGACTTGTGGCCACCTATGACTCAGCACTGAATATTCCGAGGTTGAACTTATGATCTTTCCTATTTAGCTTGAGAATGGTGAGAGGCACGTGGGCAAGGGAGTCCCTGCCATCCAAATTCCCAGCTCTGCCAAGGCCTTCTTTTCCTTGGGTTCTGTACCCCAGTAATAAAAATAGTTTCCTCCTCTCTTACGTTCCTCTGTATCGAGTAATTGTACCACCATGCACCCGAGATGTCAAAGGCCAAATTCTGAGAGACACCATGTATTCCTTGCTCTCCCCGACCTGCAGTTCGCCCCTGGTGGCCTAGATCATTTCAGTAGGTGGCTTTCCTGGCAAACACCTTCTTACCTTTAAACCATCAGCTTTTCCTGAAACCTCTCCCATCCTCTGGTAAAATTAGCCTTTCCCTTCTTTGCGTGTTTTCTGGCTCTATTGTATATTCTCTGAGGCTATTGCTGCATTTGTTCAGTACTTTTGTTTTCATGTCTGCTGTGTGCCAGGCACTGTGTTGGGTGGGTGCCGGGGTTATAGCAGTAAACACGCAAGTCATAATCCCTGCCCTCCTAAGCCTTTCAGTCTCATGGAGGTGTTGGAGTGCAAACAAATAGACACATATTTCCTTATAAAGTGTTGTGAGTAATAGAAAAGTCAACTCCTATGAAAAAGAATAATAGATGAGACATAATTTATAGGGGGAGGGAGGGAATGGGAGGAAGTGACAAGTTCATCTGAGACCTGAAAGATGAGTGGGAGTTATCCAGGAGAAGACCTGGGAGAAGAGCCTCCCAGGCGGATACAAAGTGGAAATCCCTGAGATGGGAAGAACCTGGATCCTTTCCCAGCATGGCCAGTGTGGCTGGACCATAGTGAATGAGGCATAAAAGGGCAAGTGATAAAATTGGAAGGGCCGGCCGGGGGCAGGTCACAGGGTTTTGCAGGCCATGCTACCAAGTATCCTAACTTGGTAATGTGAAAGCCTTGCAGATAGATTGGATAGGGCAGAGTGACCAGTGAATGAGTGGGGAGTGTCCCATTCATCTTCGAATATCAAATACCTGGCAGAGAGTGCCCCACACATAGTATGTGCTCATTGCATCTTTGATTAATGAGTAATAACTGCTTTTCTACCAGGATTGCCGTGGAGATTAAATGCGATAAGGTATGCTAAATTGCTTTGTAAAATATAAAATGTTAAATGTTATTCTAGATGTAATTTGTTAGATTCTGTGCTGTGATGCTTATAGACATTCACTGTCACTAGGAAACTCCCCCCCCCAGCCATTTTCTTTTAAACTAGCAAGATCTCTAGTTTTCCTAATTGGAAAACCAATTAGGTCAATCCGTGCCATGAATATGATGTTGTACAGCCTTCTTACATAGTCAAAGTGTGTCTCCATTGCCAATGCCTTTAACTAACTAGGGGTGAGTGGAAAGTACCTTGTATCACACCATTATGCAGCACTCCGGGTGTTAGAGATAACTATGGGTGGTGTTGCCAGGGGCAATATAGGTTTCTCTCCTATGCTGAATTTACTCACTCAATCTCTGAATCTAAGGAATTCATTATTTAAAAGCCGATTAATGCTGAGGAATAGCACCCTCTGAATCTGCATTTAGTTGGGGGAAAGGTTCATCACATCAGGGTGTGGCTGCCACCAACTGTGGCACTTGGTTTTCTAGACTTTTAAAAGATGTAACAAAATGATCAGTGTTTTGCTATTTTTGCATTAAATATCTATTCCCTATTCCCAGACAATTGACTGATTACTTAAAAGTCCATCTCTGTGCACTGTTTTTGGTATTATAAATTGGTAGAGTCCATTTGGAGGACAGTTAGGAAGACCTTATCAAAATGTAAGAGGTATGTACCTTCTGTTCTAGTGAATCTATTCTAAAAAGGAAGTGCACAAAGGTCACTTGGTACAAAGATGTTGGTTGCCTTGTTGCCATCTTTTCACTATCAACAATCTTAATGTCCAACGTGAGAGACCAGTCATATTCATTATGGTGTGTATACACTATGGAATGCTGTTCATTTCATTTAAAAGAGTGAAGTAGATCTATATACAGTGACAGGGAATGATGCCCAAAATAAATTTTAAGTGGAAAAAAAAGGTGGGAGAATGGTATGTATTATAGGATCCCGTTTGTACAACAAAAGAAAAGAGCTATTATAGGATAGATATAAAAGTTCGTATATATGTATACTTGCATATGCTTAGAAAATTTTCTGGAATGATACACAAGAAACAGTTCTCAGTTACCTCAGAGATTAGGGATAGCAAGGCTAGGGGTTTTTAGTTTTCATATGACACTTTTCTGTACTGCTTGACTTGTTTATAACAACCTGTAATACCTTTAATACAATTTAAATAAATTATTTATGCTAAGAAATAAAAGGTATGATAGTGGTCGAGGTGAGAGAGCAGGTCTGAGGCACAGGAGGCTGAGTTTGGGAAAACCAAAGGCCTCTAAAAGCTACCAAGGAATCATCTTGACCAGAGGGCTTGGGAGAGATGTTGCTTTGTTAAAGTTTAATGCTAAAAAAATAAGTAAATTAGGTAAAAATTGTGATTTTATTATTTTTTTTATGAACCAGTTGTAAGTATGTCATTAGTTTTGGTCTCTGGGTGTTTTAATAGCTAGGTAGCATAGTATTCCAGACACAATTTAAAAATTAAATATGTCAGTGTCTGGAAGAATAGCTGTTGTTCTTGTTTAACTTGTTTAAATGTTGTGAGTGCTAGGTTATAATTTCTTGAGCTTTTTGCTTAAGGACCTGAGGAGAAATGCAGGTATAGTCTTATGTTTGCAGTAGAGAAAATGTAAGTTGCCTAATATTTACATTATAAAGTTTTGGTTAAATTAAATCTTCAAATCCTTCAGGCTCATTTTAGCTCATTTCTCCTGCAGAAAAGAGGGCTTTTGTCTGCGATTTGGTATAGTGAAGAGTTCCTTCACCCAGTTGTGCGTGTTCAGAGACAAGTCACTCTCCTGTGTTAACTGATCCTGGTTCTCCAATATTTGGAATTTAGAGGATGGTAGAAAACTTAACAATGGATTAAGAAGTAAGGCAGGTTTTACTCTAGGATACTGATGGAGAAAGAATGTGTCATCGGGCAGGTGGCAGAGATTGGAGTGATGGGAACAATTGTGAGAAAGTCTGTGTCATTTTAAGCTGCAGATAGGAATAGAAAGAGCTGAATCATAAAGAATGAAACTTTTGAGAGATTTTTCTGTTTGTGGGAACTAAAGAGCATAAGCAGCTGCACGGAGTATGTTTCAGAGTTGAACCTGGACCTGGAAGTCCAGACGGGAAGATTCTTGTCTTTGTTGGTGATCACAGAAGCAGTTAGAAATGGCCCAAGCTTAGACCAGGCATAAAGGAGGGAAGAATTGGCAGAAGAAACCAGACATCCTAGAAAGACAAAGAGAAGACCCTGAACTGCGAGTGGGCTGGATTTTGTATGTACTGAGAGCCTGTACTTGACTGCCCCTTATGGAAGACATACTTAGATACCTCACGCATAGTAAAGTATTCTGATGTGACTGAGGTCAAGAAAGAGAACAAATTATAATAGCTATCATTTATTGAGTACTTACTGTGTGCTTTTAAAAGTGTTTTACAAAGATTATCTCATTTAATCTTCATGATAACTGTATAGGAGGTAGGAACCGAGGCATAAAGTAGTTGAGTAATATGCTGAGATCATAATTGTTAGAGCCTGGGTCCAAGGCAGTCTGGCCCTAGAACCTGTGCTCTTAGTTACTTTGTATTCCTAGGACCATAGCTCCCAGAATCCCTCCTTTACCACCCTCCCAAAAACAGGGTAGTGGCCAGTCGTGAAAGAAAGAAACTTCCTATTACAGCAGCAGTCCCCAACCTTTTTGGTGCCAGGGATCATTTTCATGGAAGACAGTATTTCCATGGACTGGGGATGGGGGGTATGGTTTCAGGATGATTCAAGCACATTACATTTATTGTGTACTTTATTTCTATTATCATTACATTGTAATATATAATGAAATAATTATACAATTCGTCATAGGTCGGGGACCCCTGCATTAGAGTATTCTTGCTGTGGTCCTAATGATCAAATGAAGTGATATTAAGGGAGTAAGAAAGCAGAAAGTTTGAATAAAAATCCTGTGGATAAGTGAAATATAATACAATTCTGTGGCCAAAATTCTATATTCTCTCTAAATTTAAGTAAGTAATTTGTGAGTATCTTCTGTGTGGAAGACACTACTAGGTATCATGTGTAGGACTAAGATGATTCAGAAGCAGACACAGTCCTCCCAAAAGCTAGTCTCTGGGGTAGTTAAAATGTGTCCAAATAACCATGACCCAAGCTAGTGTAAGAGACATGTTCAGAGAGTTATGGAATACCACAGGAGTTAGACAAAGGTGAGGAGGTGGCATCTGAGGCAATATATGGGTAGGTTCTTCTATAGTTGGAGATGTTGGAGATACGATTTTAGCCAGCAAAGTATCAGGTACATTTGAGGAAACTAGAAAAGAAAGTGTCATGCCAGGCCTGTTATATGCATTGTCTCATTAACTCCTCATAACAACCATTTATTAGCCAAATAGTTTATTATCAAAACTAGGACACTTTTGAAAGTGAAGTGGAGTGCTAATCAGATAGAGAAGGCATATCCCAGAAACCCGGGAAAACCAGGACCTGTGAGGTGGTTGGTGTCATTCCCATTTAACACATGAGAAAAATGAGGCCACATGTCACATAGCTAGGAAGTGGTGGAGCTAGGACTTGAATCCAGCTCTGGCTCCAAAACGAAAAGATCTGTGCTTCATTCTGTATGCGATGGGGTGCAATTGAAGGGCTTGGAGCAGAGAACTGTCATGGTCAGAACTATGCAGGACAGATGGAAAGGAGATACTGAATGGGGCAATGAGTTAGGAGATTGCTGAGTAAGATTCAAATAGGGTATTATAAGGGCCTGGATATAAGATGTTGACTTTGGGAATTTAAAGGAAGGGATAAAAGTGAGAGACATCACAAATCACAGAGGAAGAAATGACAAAGTTTGACTACTAGTCAACTTTGAAGGGAGAAGAGTAAAGGATGACACAGGATTTCAAATTATTTTAGTGAAAACATTGTGTTAACCAAAAGTAGTCATTGTAACCTAAAAAGGTAATGTGAGTTTTTATTGGCGTAATAGAGTAAGAGAAAATCTACTTCCCAGTATAGTTGATTTACTGACTTGTAATCTGAGCAAATTATTTAACCCTTCTTTGCTCATCTGTAAAGTGTAATGTTATCTGCCACTGCAAAAGCCACTGAACTCTAACACAGATTGTCTGAATGCTTTTTTTACCTCCACATTTTCAGAATTTGAGTGCTCATGCACAGTAATATGAAATTGAATCTAGTGTTGAATACATTCACTTTTACATCATATTGCAAAACAATAATCATGATATTAATGTGTTGTCTCCCTCCTCTGAACTCCTGCTTCTGTTATGGCCTTTAACTACTTGTCAGATGAATTGTTATGCCAGCTTTATAACATCTTTTCTATTGTTGTCTTAAACTGTTATTTAAATTCTTTATTATGGTTTAACTTTTTTATGTCCTTAACTTAGCTCTCCAGATAGAGTAGAAGAGCCTTGGATAGGAACATACTTTATGTGTCCCTCTGTTTCTCCTAATGTCTTAAATAAAGGAACCCAGGAAGTATTTATTGATGCGATTCAACCAGCTTATGTGCACAATAAGACTTGTTTTGTATGTTATACTCTGTTAATATGGTCTCAAATAGTATTGGGTTTTTGATAGCTATATCTTACTATGAGCTCATAATGAGCCCAAGGACTACTTCTTTCTCCAAGTTTGTCTCTTAAAAATTTTTTGAAAAATATGGAATGCTTCGTGAATTTTCATGTCATCCCTGTGCAGGGGCCATGCTAATCTTTTCTCTATGTTGTTCCAGTTTTAGCATATGTGCTGCCGAAGTGACCACTCTGTCATTTTTTTTAAACAAGAGTCTTTCTCTCTATGCCTTAAACATTAATGTAGTTACATTTTTATTTCTTGTTAATCTTATCAGTTTCAGCTTTATTATCATACATATTTCATAAATATCCTTATCCAAGTAATTAATAAAATATTGCTTGGTATATTAGTTTTCTTTCACTACGTAATAAAATACTACAAACTTAGTTGCTTAAAACAACACACATTTCTCACAGTTTCTGTGGGTCAGGAGTCTGTCATGGCTCAACTGGGTCCTCTGCTCAGGGTCTTACAGGCTGCAGTAAAGATGTTGGCAGGGTCTGTGGTCTCATCTCAGGCTCCTCTTCTAAGTTCACATGGTTGTTGGCAGAATTTAGTTCTTTGTGGTTGTAGGACTGAGGTCTTCAGATCCTAGGGACTGCTTGTGGTTCCCTGCCATGTGGCCTTCTCCATAGGCAGTTTGCATCATAGCAGCTTGCTTTTTCAAGGCCAGCAAGGGATAAAGTCTCTCTCATGGTGACAGGAAGGAATCCTGTGTATGTGTGTGTGTGTGTATGTATGTGAGATATATACATACATATATGTATACGCCTAGTCATGGGAGTGACATCCCATTACCCTTGCCATATTCTATTGATTAGAACCTAGTCACAGGTCCTACTCATACTCAGGGAAAGGGGATTAAACAAGGATGTAAACACCGGGAAGTGGGCATCATTGAAGGTCACCTATGGTCTATCTGCTACACTTGGCATAGCTCTGAATCAGATTAATTGACTTCCTAACTTACCATTAATCCTTTAATGAACACTCACTTTGGTAAGGCTGCTCTAACAGCTGTGAGTCTAACTTTACTGTCACCCAGCAAATGTTTTTTCATCTTTCTTACAAATACATGATGAGAAATGATTTTCAATAATTTACCTGAAGTCATTTATTGTGTGGGGCCTTCCACTGAGACAGAGTGCTGTAGTGGGAATAGAATTGTGGAGATGCTTTCAGTTTGGGTGCCTATGAGATATCCAAGTAGAGATGTTCATCTCCCCTGATCTGGGATTTAGGAGGGAATCTAGGCTAGAGTAGCGATTTGGGAATCCTTCATGTATAGATGGTAAATGGAGCCAAGGGTATGGGTATACTTCGAGAGGGGAAGGGTGCCAAGGGTAGAATTCTGGGGAAATCCAGGTACTCTGTCTGAGGGATTCCCCTTACCTCCTAATATAACAACCCAAACAAAAAATGGAAACAAGTTACCCAGGCTCAGAGGAAAAGCTGTATTATCTTTGTCTGCTTCTGCCTTCAGTCCTACCTCTTCCTGTCTATTCTGGGTCCTGTTTATCCAATTATCCCCCTTTTCTTCTGGTATCTTCTTCTATTCCTTTCCGCTGGACCTATTCACTAGATCTGTGGTCCCTAATCCCCAGGCCATGGACTGGTACTGGTCCATGGCCTGTTAGGAACTGGGCTGCACAGCAGGAGGTGAGTGGCAGGTGAGGGAGTGAAGCTTTATCTGTATTTACAACTGCTCCCCAACATTTGCATCACTGCATAAGCTCCGCCTCCTGTCAGATCAGTGGCATTAGATTTTCATAGAAGTGTGAACCCTACTGTAAACTGCGCATGTGAGGGATCTAGATTGTGTGCTTCGTGCTCCTTATGAGAATCTAATTCCTGATGATCTGAAGTGGAGCTGAGGTGGTGATGCTATCACTGGGGAGCAGCTGTAAATACAGATTATCATTAGCAGAGAGGTGTGACTGCACAATGAATGTAATGTGCTTGAATCATCCCAAAAGCACCTTCCTCTGGTCCATGGAAAGATTGTCTTCCATGAAACCGGTCCCTGGTGCCAAAAAGGCTGGAGACTGCTGCACTAGATTATCTATAAACATGTTCTGGTCTCCTTTTGCTGTGCCATCTAGCTACTAATACCTATCTAGCCAGCTGCTTAACCTTTCTGGGCCTCAAAGATTGAGGGGTGTGATGTAGGGAGGAGGTTATGATTTTAAGAAACTTCTTTCAGATCTGAATTCTTTTCTGCCATCTTAATTTCTCTTCCTTTTTCCCTTTTTGGTTCTGTTGACTGTTAAGTTCCTGTCTGAAACTTCCCTCCCTGGCCACAGGGTTATTGTACTCCCCTAGTTCTCTTTTTGCCTGACTCTCCTGCTGCTGCTCCGTTTCTTTTGTTTCCCTCTGCACCCTAATTGTGTCCATATTTATGGGTTTCAAGTTCTTTGCCCTTTCTCTTTAAACTCTTTGCCTCTGAGATTTCATCTACCCTCCTGGATTTACGTTTTTTGTTTTTTAATTATTGAAGTAACATACAATTACATGTTCATCTTAAATAATATGGAAGCATCTAGAGTAAAAAGTGAAAGTGCCCCTTCAACCTCCTCCTCAGAGGTAACCACCATTATCAGGTGTTTTTCTTTTTTCCAGGTGTTGAGTCCCAAATCTATACATGTAGCTTTAAGCTCTAGTTTTCATCTGTAGCTACAATCAGGATACCCTTACTCGGGTGTTTCACCATCAGCATATCAAATCAGCCAGCTGAATGCCTTTGGGTATGTGGTTGATGTGGCTCTTTTTATGGTTCTTTTTGTTATGTGGTTCTTTCATGTCTTATATTTATTTATTTTTGTGTCCCCATAGCATTAAAGAGTAAATATTCCTTATATGTTTGGTTGATTCTGTTATTTTATGGCTGATAAGCTTCCATTAGTACTCCCTCCCAACTTGCTTATATGCATAGACCCAAGGAAACAGAATAAACCTCTGTCAAAACTTTAGATGAAAAGGTGGGTGGCTGGGTATAGGGTGTAGTCACTGGGAACCAGAACATGTGGGCAGTTCACTGGGTAACAGGAAGCATGGAGACTTGATGGAAGAGAATGGGCTTGGTACATGGGTACTATATTGAACACTTTGGTCAGTAAGTTAAAGTCAGGGTGCTAACATTAAAGAAATATATCATAAGTTCTAAAACTTGAATATCTTTTTAAAAATTTTTTATTTCAGCATATTATGGGGGTACAAAGGTTTAGATTACATATGTTATCTTTGCTCCACCCGAGTCAGAGCTTCAAGCATGTCGATCCCCCAGATGGTGTGCACCACACCCATTAGGTGTGAATATACCCATCCCCTCCTCCCCCCTCCCACCTGCCTGACAGCTGATGAATGTTACTACTATATGTGCACATAAGTCTTGATCAATTAATGCCAATTTGATGGTGAGTACACGTGGTGCTTGTTTTTCCATTCTTGTGATACTTCACTTAGTAGAATGGGCTCCAGCTCTATCTAGGATAGTACAAGAGGTGCTAGATCACCATCGTTTTTTGTGGCTGGGTAGTATTCCATGGTATACATACACCACCACATTTTACTAATCCACTTGTGTATTGATGGGCACTTGGGTTGTTTACACATCTTTGCAATAGTGAATTGTGCTGCTATAAACATTCGAGTGCAGATGTCTTCTTTATAGAATGTCTCTTTTTCCTTTGCATAGATGCCCAGTAATGGGATTGCTGGATCAAATGGTAGTTCTACTTGTAGCTCTTTGAGGTATCTCCATATTGCTTTCCATAGAGGTTGTACTAGTTTGCAGTCCCACCAGCAGCATACGAGTGTTCCTATCTCTCCACATCCATGCCAAAACTTATTTTTGGGGACTTTTTGATAAAAGCCATTCTCACTGGAGTTAAGTGATATCTCATTGTGGTTTTGATTTGCATTTCCCTGATGATTAGAGATGTTGAGCATTTTTTCATATGTTTCTTGGCCAGTAGTCTATCTTCTTTTGAAAAGTTTCTGTTCATGTCCTTTTCCCACTTTTTAATAGGGTGGTTTGATTTTTTTCTGCTGATTTTTCTGAGTTCTATATAGATTCTAGTTATCAGCCTTTTATCAGATTTGTAGCATGTGAATATTTTCTCCCATTCTGTAGATCGTTTGCTCTCATGATCATTTCCTTGGCTGTGTAGAAGCTTTTTAATTTTATTAGGTCCCATTTATTTATTTTTGTTGTTGCTGTGATTGCCTTTGGGGTCTTCTTCATAAATTCTTTGCCTAGGCCAATGTCTGTAAGAGTTTTTGCAACATTTTCTTCTAGAATTCTTACAGTTTCATGCCTTAGGTTTAAGTCTGTTATCAACTGCAAGTTGATTTTTGTGAGAGGCGAAAGGTGCGGATCCTGTTTCAGTCTTCTATATGGGGCTATCCAGTTTTCCCAGCACCATTTATTGAATAAGGATTCTTTTCCCCAGTGTATGTTTTTGTCTGCTTTGTCAAAGATTAGATGACTATATGAGGATGGTTTTATATTTGGCTTCTCAGTTCTGTTCCATTGGTCTATGTCTCTGTTCTTGTGCCAGTACCATGCTGTTTTAGTTACCATAGCCTTGTAGTATAGCTTGTAGTCTGGTAAATTGATGCCTCCCAATTTGTTCTTTTTGCTTAAGATTGCTTTTGCTATGCGGGGTCTTCTCTGGTTCCATACGAAGCGTAGAATTATTCGTTCTAGGTCTCTGAAAAATGATGTTGGTGTTTTAATAGGGATTGCCCTGAATCTGTAGATCCCTTTGAGTAGTATAGACATTTTAACAATATTGATTCTGCTGACCCACGAGCATGGTATAGTTTTCTACCAGTTTACGTCCTCTGCTATTTCCTTCCTCAGTGTTTCATAGTTCTCCCTGTAGAGGTCTTTTACCTCCTTAGTTAAATATATTGCTAGGTACTTTATTTTCTTTGTTGCTATTGTGAAGGGTATTGAGTCTTTGATTTGATTCTCAGTTTGACTATTGTTGGAGTGAAGGATAAAACTTGAATATCTTAATCTAAAATATTAGCTACCGAAGTCACTGTTCATGTGAAAACATTGTTTTGGCCCTGAAAGAGATACATGGGTAAACTCTGCAGTGTAATGGATCATTTTGCAAAAGTATACTCTATGTGTCTTAAATATTTGTATTAAATGCAGATTAACTGGAGTGGTTATGCTTTTTGAGAATCTAGATTTTCAATGAGATTTGATCATTGTATGCTGTATTAATGAGGGTACATCATAAGCAATGATACACTGAAAATTGTGTGTAAAAGCTTAATTCCACAGGAATTTAGGATAGCCATGTTAGAGGATCTGTAGTAGTGGTTCTCAACTGGGTGCAGTTTTACCCATCTGGGGACATTTGGCAATGTCTGAAGACAGTTTTGGTTGTCACAACTGTGGGAGGTATTACTGGCATCTAGTGGAAGGAGGCCAGAGAATCTGAAAAATATCCTATGATGTGCAGTACATCTCCCTACAGCAAAGAATTATCTGACCCAAGATGTTAGTAGTGCTGAAGTTGAGTAACCCTAATCTAGGGAATTCGAGGTAGGGCAGGAGATCCATGGAGATGGTCATTGATGGCCCTTTGTGTTAATGCTGATGTCTTGTAATTCTTAACCTTGCTACCTAATTGAAAGCTGGAGGATATGACAATTGCTTGGATTTCAGTAATAGCAGCATAAATATCAGATAGATGAACCATTTATTTGCTTTTCTAGGTATTCTTGTTATTTGAATATTTAAGTAAATTATCCCAAAAGTTTGTCAATGCTCATTTTTCCAAGGGGAACTTATTGCCAGAGCATTCAAGAGAGATAAACATGAATGGTAAGACTCGATGTAATTTTATCTTGAGTTATTGCATTTTAATGCTTAGTCTTAAATACCACATGTGAACTTATCTTAAACTCAGATATAGCTTAAGAGTTTAAATGGTTTACCCAGGGTCATGTAGTGATTTATTCATAGTCCCAAAGTCAGAAATAAGATTCTTTGATCCCCAGGATATTGTTCCTTCAATTTGGCTATTGCTTCTGGGTCACATCTCTGCATTGAGTCTCCTGAAGAATACAATTAAGTATGTCAAAGATTGGAAGGTCTTAGGTGCTGGGCATTTTGTAAATTTATATAAGAATGTTCAATATTACCAGTAATCTGTTTTAAAAAGCAATAAAAATAATCCAAAATAATGCAGAGTAAAACATAAGAAGTTATACTTTTTCACCTATTATAAAATGGATGAAATATTGCAGCAAATGGGGACAGAGCTTAAAGGAAGTGGTAGGGTAAAAGAACCATTAATATAACACAGCTGGATGGCATTTCTCTAAGCTACCATTTTGAAGAATGTTGCTGTTTGGACTGACTCCCAAACTGCATTTGGCTAGCACTTTGGAATTTTAAATGGGTAAAAAGTATGATTTTCCATTGCTCCCAGGTGCCCTGAATGGTTTAATAGACAACTATTTTTAAAAGACAGAGAGTAGAACCAGCATTGATTTGCTTTATGAACTTGGGAAATACACTTGTTTTTTTAGCTCAGTTTTTTCATAAATGGATGATGATGAGGAGGATAATGGTAGTTAATATTTACTTAGCCCTTACAATTTGGCAGGTACTGTTCTAAGTCCTTTACACATATTGTTATTAATAAATATAAGTACAGCTTTATAAAGTAAATACTATTATCATCCCCGTTTTAAAACTGAGGAAACAGAGGCAAAGAGAAATTAAGTAACTAGCTTTCACAGCTAATAAGTCATGCCTGGTATGAATGGAGATATGCTGCAAGTGTAAAATACATACCAGGTTTCAAAGACTTAGTGTGATAAAAAGGATGTAAAATATCTCAATTTTTTATTAAAAGGATGTAAAATATCTCAATTTTTTTATTGATTACATGTATAAATGATAATATGTTAGATATATTGGGTTGAATAAAATATAATATTAAAGTTAATTTCATTTGTTTTTTGTACTTAATGTGGCTTCTGGAAAATTTTAAATTACATAGGTGGCTCACATTTTTATATTTCTGTTAGATGGTACTGCTCTGGGGAGCTTTATCAAGCTGGCTCCTGTAGGTGGACAGTATCTCATCTTTATATTATATACATGAGACTAAAAGCTGAGGAAGCCAAAAAAGTTAAGTACATTGGGCAAAGTTGCTGCTATAACTATTATGTCTCTAAGGTGGACATTAGGCCTATTCTTTAATGCTTGCATTGTTTAGGGGTGGGGAACAAGGAAGCTTTTAGATTTAGGTACATTCTAAAGTTTTAATCCCGTGTACGTGTAATGAATAACTGTGTAAGGCCCTTTGTTGACACTGTGGATCATATAAAAATAAATGACTTGGACCTTGCCATCCAAGAGCTTATAATCTAGTAAAAGAACATGTACACATATGACTGTACATAAAATCACATATAATGAGTGGTATAAACAAAGAGTTTGGAATCTTAAGAGAACAAGAGGTAATTTGCAGCTCGGGTGAGGAGGGAAGGTTTAAGAAGGAGGTGACATTTGACCTAGTTGGAGAAGGAAGGATAGGATTTGAATAGAAGTCCTCTCTATACGCAAAAGGACATGCAGAACTAGGTGACAGGTCACTGAGCTGGTATAGTTTTTGATTCACCAAACAGAAGCTCTGTGTAGCACAAAATAGAGATAGGTCATATACCTTGAAATGTGGATTTTTATTAAGGACCCATTGTGTCGATATGCCTTCCTCATCAGACCCGTTTCTTGCATTTACATAGAAACTTCCCATCATAGAACAGACTACTTACCTAAGTCTTTTGAGCACCTGGATCAGCCAGGCAGCATGTGTTGAGTAAACACCTAGCTCTTGCCTGTGCATATGTTTCTAGGGATGCATAGATGGATGGGCAGGCAGACAAATTGTTTTTATGCTGTGGTTAAAATGGCCACACCTTGAAATTTAGATTTTACTTGAATTTTTTCTTGTCTACTCTCCGAAGCAAATAATTGTAGTTGCCTCCATGGGGAAGAGTAAGCAAGAGGGCAGAAAGAGGCCAGAAATATGACTCCAATAGAAGCTTCTCTACCTTGAAGTGGGAAAAGTAGAAAAAATATTCCCCTCACCTTAACACTACTACTGTGTTCAATTCTGGCCTTTCCTTCCAGCTACCAATTGTACATGAAATTGATTGGTTTGGTTTTGTGTGGAATTCATTTGGCATTTAAAAAAATTGAAAAAAAAGGAATATTGCTTTCAAAATAAAATCTGGAAAGAAAAGAATTCTATAGCCTTAAGTAAGTAGTAGAGACTCTCCAGTCTATATTCGTAGGTGGGGTGCCTTTGTCTTCTAGGTGGTTGGTTTTTTGGTTTGTTTGTTTTACGCTAATAGAGTTTTGCCCCATTAATGTAGAATATGCTACAGTGACTCCTTCCTGCTCTTCAGAGGATATAATACAGTTAATTAGGTTTTCCTTTTATAGAATACTAAAATGTTAAAGCTACAACGGAGTACTCTTGTACAATGTTAGAGTAGCTAAATCCCTTAGTCAGAAACAACAGCCCATCTCTTTGAAAAAATAAAAATAAATGTAATATGTTCTAGTTATAACCAGTTTTTTAAAATTAGAAAATACAAATAAAAAAATTTTAATATCCCAAATTTAAAAAGAGAGAGAACCATTGTTAACATCTGTGTGTATAACCTTCTAGATCCTCTGTCTGTGTGTAACTTTAATAATAAAATTGATTATAGCATTTTATAAGCTGCCCTTTTTCATCTTTACATTGTGGATCTATTTTTATATTATCAGCTCTTCATCTACAATAACGTGTTTGACTATTCCATTTTATTGCTGTACCATAAGTTATTTAACCAATCCAGTGTTGTTGGATATTTGTTTCCAGTTCTTCCCTATCAATACCAGTGATGCAGTGAATATCCTTATACTTTTGTGTACATCCTTAACTGTTTCTTTGGTATAAATTATAAAGAGTAGAATTGGATAGATAGGAGGGTAAAAGTTGATCAATGTACACTCTCACCAGTAGTTCACTGAACTCTTGCCTATCCT
>RJWJ010011842.1:0-43038 GCA_004363605.1 Indri indri | reverse complement strand
ATCTAAGCAGTAAGTAAGTTGAAGATATTAACTAGAGAGGAGCCTTCTCTTGCTCTGTATAGTTGCTTTAAATCTCAATATGCAATAATTCCAAAGTGAGTCAGTGAGGAGGAGAGAGAATCCACTAAAAAATCTAAACCCAACTGAGTTAGAGAAAAGGGATCTTTATGTCCCCAGCATATTTCTGCTTAACACATATGCTAACTTCACTGTTCACTCAAATGTAGTGATTAAAAATACCTTCCATGCTAGGACCCGTTCAAGTAGTTAAGAGTGAAAAGATAAATTATTCCAAATAACACTATAGCTGTTTTTTCCTCCATTTCCTTATAGTCATGTGGGCCACACAACCATATGATCTAGGGGAAAGCAAAGACAATCTTGCATTGCCCAGGGTTGGATCTCTACTACACTCCCTCTGTGCAATCTCTGTTTCCTCACCAGTAAAATGAGATCGAGACTAGCATATCATGGGATAGATTTAAATTATAATGCATTAAAAGAAATAATAACTATAAGATATACAATGAAAATATTTTAATGGGAGACATTAGAGTATAATGAGATGAAACAGAAATCAGTAAACAAGAGATGTAGATTTGAGATTAGATTCTGGGCTACTTTGGTTGTTGGAGCGAGTCATCTATTACTGTTTAGGTAAAGGCTGCTTTTTCTATATACATAAAAGGTGGGGGTGTATAGGGGATCAACAAGATGTCAGTGCACCTTAAAGTAGCCACATTCTGGGAGTTTAGGATGCACTGATGACAGTACTCTTCCTGTGCCACGCTCCTTCATATTGAAGATGAGGCAATGAATCAGTGATGACTTAATTCACTGTTTGAATAGCAGCCTCTCTCTAGCTAGGTATGTTTTCAAAACCCAGATTTTTAGGTGCATTCTGATTTATGGGATATGCTCCTCTGTAAAATTATTTTTTAAAAACCCTTTAAGATATTGATAATATTAAATATTTCTTCCCTTCAGACAAGTGCACTGAAAGCCATGTTACATAAACAGAAATTACATTATTCCTAAAAGTTTCTGAATTTTCCATTCCTAGAGGCAAAGTATAATTACTAAGCGAATATGAAGACAAACCAAAATGTTAGCATTTTTACAGATACATAAATACAATAGTGGTGGAGGTAACATTTCTGAAATTTCCATAAAATTTAAATTACATTTGTATTTTTTTCTCTCACCAAAATGTGGTCCTTTTAGAATTTTAGCAGTCACAGTCTATTAATCTACACAGAAAAAAATCCACAGAATGTCTATAATTTTTTGCAAAATTAATTAGCTCTTTCAAAACTGTAGAACTCAAAAGAAGTTAAATTTTTTAAAGGATTGGGCTCATTTCTGTGAGATAGATAAGCATATGTGTGATTAAAAATGATTTAAAAAGTAATAATGACTAAAATAATTATCATAAATAGCAGACTCATTTCTCTATGTAGTGTCTAAATGCAGAGCCTTAGAGAGGAGGTCACTGAGAAACAGATCATTTGAGGCAGAAAGTGATATTCTATTTTTCTTCCTCCTCTCTTATGTTTCTCTGGCCTGTGGAAAAGCCCTTGCTGAAGTATTCAGAAACAATGTGCTGCCTCTCAAAGGAATGGTGGATGCAGGGGTTGAGCAGAAATTAATAGTTAATCCAAGCATCACAAGTGATTCTGTATTTAGAAGCAGAGAACATGCTATTTTTATTTTCAGCAGGGGACATTTGTTTCTTTTTAATTATCAAAAAGATCCCAATGATTACTTATTTTATGACATCAATACTCTATTGTCGTGGAGATAAAAGATGTGTTTTCCTTATATATATATTCTAATGATATATTTTAAATATTTGTTGTGTTCTCAAAACATCCTTCTGATAGTGGAATATGAATAAATTATATTGTATCACAAGCAGATATAGAAATCCACAATCCTCTCTAGAACCTGGGATTCTATTCTTCCTGTTGGTGTGGTAACTACCAAAAAAGATAGAGACCATATCTCTCAGTCTCTGCAGGAGAGTAGGAACCCAGCTTGAATAGGTGACAATTAACAAATACAGATAGGCTAACCACATTGACCAACCTCCCCTTTAAGGTCTTGTTTACTAACTACTTGTTTACTAACTAATCATTGCACCTGAAAATTCTCTGCCTTTTGTTATAGTGAGGTTGATTTTCAGTCTCTTTTTCTGATTGTGATAGTGTTGAATAAAGTTTTTCCTATCTGTCTAATCTGCCTGGTGCAGTACAATTTTTCTTTGACATATCTTACCATACTTGCAAACACCCAAAACAAAAATAAATACTGTGCAGATTTCATCTTCTCTCCCTCACCTTTATCTCCCATAAGCAATCAACCCTTGTCCAGTCAATTTAGCCTCTTGCAAGTCTCAAATCTGTCCTCTCCTCCCTAAGCCTGTTGTCACTATCTTAGTTTAGGATTGTACCACTCCTTGTCTAGAGGGCTGAAAAATGTTTGCAAAATTTTCCCTACTTCCAGTTTATCTCTCATAAGATCAATTCTATACACTCTGACTAGAATTGCTTTCCGAAAGCAAAATCTATCATCTTGTCACTCCCCTTTCTCAATATCTCTGATGACTCTCCACTGCATGTCACGTAAAGTCAAAAGCTATGAGAATGGTGTGGCGGTTTATATTCTGTCACTTGTTCACATTGCACTATATTTCCCAGAATACCCCTTCACTTTGTGGTTCTCTAATAGAGTTGAGCAAAAATTAATTTTGAGCAAAATTCGGAAAACAGAAACAGAACAGCAACCAGGAATTGGAGAAACAGGGACTCCTCTCTCAAGGTCATCACGTTAGGTATGTTGGCATGTGGACAGAGGTACTGTCATTCTCAACCTTACTCTCCCTTATTCCATGGCAGCTCTCCTTCCTGATTGCCAGTCCTGCTGAACAGAAGCAGCCAGAGGTTATGCAGATGTGATACACTCCTACAGTGCTCTCCACAAGCCTTGCTGCATGGTCCTGCTTTGGCAGCTGGACTTGGCTGTCCTCCCAGATTTTCCTGCAAGTTCTGACATGTCCACACGTGTGGTGTTTCTATACAGGTAGTCAGTGACTTTACAATGATTCTCCAAATTTTCTTTCTTTATTCTTACCTCTCCAGCTTTTTTCTGCAATTAGGTAGGGTTTATTACATAGTAATAGTAATAACAGTAAATCTATTTCTGCTACCTTGATTGAGCCTTGACTGATAAAGATGGTTCTAGGCCCTTCCAATCTTATCCTTACTTTTCCAACTTCAGACATATTACAATAACCTTTGTGGTTTTGTTTATACTCCTCCCTGTACCTATAATTCTAAAAACACTCTTTTTATTTCTACCTTGTTGATGGACTTCCACACATCTTTCAAGTCACCAGTTCATACTCCACTTCCATGAAGATGTCTAACCATCCCAGCCATTGATAATATTATTTTCTCTACGATTCTATTAACAGGTAACACATTATGATTTGATTAAATATTGGAATCACAGCATAGGTATCTTCTTTGCGGACAAAGTTTGTTTCTTAGTTGTGATTATGCCACTAATATTTAGCACAGTGTTTGGTGAATAGTCATCTGAGTAATTTATTCAGGCCTATCACACACCTGATTTTGTATCTTCTTAGAAGTAGATTTATAAAAATTATTTATAAATTGCTGAAGCTAACGGTAATTTCTCCTTCTTTTGAACAGAACAATTTATATGTACATATTTTGTGAAATCACTGTTTTGTACTTTTTGTTATGGTTGTTTATATCTGTGACTAATTTCTCCTACTAGACTATCATGTTTGAATCAAATCATCATATATATATTATGCTAAAATAAATTTTTGAATTAATAAAATGTTTACAGTGTGTGTGTATATATGTATATGCATATGTATGTCATAAATACCTTAGTTCAATCATCATGTTAAAATTAGACAATTAAGTATCAGAAGACTACCAGCACAGGAAACCTGCTGCTGATTACGACTTTTAAAATGTTTTAATCTGTTTTTCCTAAGGTGTCGACTGCTCAAAAATTAAAATCATCCAGCTGTCAGATCCTGGGGTCACTGATGGCTAGCACATATGCATCTTAGAAGAAAAGCTTTTTTTATAGATGATTTTGTTTTCACACATTACTGGTAAACATTTATGATGCCTTATTTCTTACACCTTCTTTAGGTAACAGATGTTGTCAATTGACCTTTTTTAACTACTTTGCTAGGTGTGATTTTGTGGATGGGCTGCTCAGATACTGTGCTTTGGCTCAGTGGCTTCATAAATTTTTATTAAATGTGTTTTGAGAAAAAACATGCCCTTGATTTTAAATATACTGAATTGCAGCCAAAAAGATTTATTAATGATTAAGTAGAAGTAGAAAAAGAAGAATTTGAGGATGATAAAAGACAGAGAACAACAGAAAAAAAAAATCGTTTGTAACGGTGTTCCCCAACCTGTGGGTTTTTGATGCCTAGGGAGCAATGAGCTTATTGCAGGTGATTGTAAATTCAAGCATTCATCATGTATCATTGCAGTTGCGTTTGAATAACATTTCACTTGCATGTATAAGTTTTTGAAGTATATAAATCTTTGATAATTTGCAAATTAATTAAAATATGGCTTTGTTAAAATTACACTTTTCTGGTAATGT
This sequence comes from Indri indri, assembly GCA_004363605.1. Lineage (NCBI taxonomy): Eukaryota > Metazoa > Chordata > Mammalia > Primates > Indriidae > Indri > Indri indri. The sequence goes on along the minus strand of RJWJ010011842.1, from coordinate 38,373 downwards.
ATTTTCTCAACTTATAAATTGATGAGAGTAAAATTATTATTAATATCTTGTGTGAATCTATACAAAGCTTACCCAAAATGTGTTCCTTGTTCTCAGATAGGTTGGAAACTATTTATTTATTTATTTATATTCAATTTGGATAGAAACTATTGATTTATGCAAGTTAAGTACATATAGTACATATACTTTCCATGGTTTATCTAACTGGATAATATCTATAGAATAAGATATATAAGTAACAAATTCTGTGTATTTGTAAACTCCTACTTATAAAATCATACAAAATTACTCCTTAAAATAATTAAAAGGAATATTAATGCCAAAATACCTTCACCATTTCCAATTTTACCACTAATATCAAAACCCAATCATCTTTCATTATTTGTACTTAGAGAAAACGTTAATGAAAATTAGACCCAAGACTCTGGAAAAGGTTTGAGGTGTGGAAATCAAATGAAAAATAAAAATGAGGCAGGCATTCATCAGGATATTTTTAAAGCCTTCATTTCTTCTTCCATCTGTGTTGAATTTTCCATTGCCTTTATTCTTTGAAACTCTTAACTCAGCAATTTAAGATACCAAGTCCAAAATATAAATTATGCCCTTTCTTTCTTAAAATCAATTCTAAAAGTGGTTTTTGAACTATATTCCACAAGTTCTCCATGGATTCCATTTATATGTTCTATTCTTTCAAATAATGTCTTTGCTTTTATCATTTTTATACATTGAGATTCCAAAAAAATCATATTTATAAAGGATTTTAAACTTTCTTAAAATTAATGTAAGTTCAATGGCTATCTGAAAAAATCCCCAACCTTTTTAAAGGAACTTAACAAGCTGAATCAAAGTCCATGTGGAAAAGTAAATGAAAATTATACTGAGATATTTTTTTTAAAAGTACAAAAAGAAAGTAACTGTCCTCCCAAATATCAAGACAAATTGAATAACGATAGTCACCGAAATGGTTTAAGATTGGTGTAGCAATGGAGTAATAGATCAGTAAAATAAAAAAGGGATTCAAAAATAAAATTTCATTGTACAATATCCATACCATCTCAAATATATGGAAGGACAATCTAAAAATACCTGATGTTGTGGCTATCTAATTTTCCATTTGGGAAAAAAATATTAAAACTATCTCCATTTTATTCTATCATAAAAAAGAATGCAAATAATAAACACAGAAATAATAAACATAAAATGAACACGGTACAAAATTATCTATCAAGTTGGGGCAGAAAAATGTTTTAACAAATTTCTAACAACAAATAAATAAGTAAACAAGGTTATTACTACATTTGCCCAAATGAACATTTGTAAATTCTATAATATTAAAGGTATCATGAATGAAATTTAAATGTAATCAAGCTAACTGACAAATATTACCTAAAAGGAAATAATACAATATATGGACGATGAATTCGTAGCCAAAATTTATGTAAAGAAATCAACGAATTAAGAAGACTAAATTCTAAGAGAAAACAAAATATTAGAAGAAAAAATGTATACCCATGGGTGATAGACATATGAAAAATGTTTAACCTCCGTATCAATCAATTAAACCAAGAGCCAGCTGCAATTCCTTATCCACTTAGTAATATATCGGATGTGCATCTTGGGAACCTTTTCGCTTCCTTTTCACCACCTCATTCTTTCTCTCTGGAAAAGCAATGGTTATTGAGGATTCATAGGGGAACATTTTTTTTTTTTTTTTTTTTTTTTTTTTTTTTTTTTTTTTGAGACAGAGTCTTACTCTTGTCCGGGGCCTAGAAGTGCTGTGGCGTCAGTCTAGCTCACAGCAACCTAAACTCCTGGGCTCAAGCAATCCACCTGCTTCAGCCTCCCGAGTAGCTGGGACTACAGGCATGTGCCACCATGCCCGGCTAATTTTTTCTATATACTTTTAGTTGTCCAGCTAATTTCCTTTTATTTTTAGTAGAGACAGGGTCTCACTCTTGCTCAGGCTGGTCTCGAACTCCTGAGCTCAAACAATCCACCTGGCTCGGCCTCCCAGAGTGCTAGGATTACAAGCGTGAGCCACCGTGCCTGGCCAATAGGAGTTCACCTTTACCTTCCAGCCATTGGGATACCAAAGTAAGCATACTTCGGTTGAGTCTTTCTTCATGCTATGGCTGCTTCTCACCCTTCAGCTTTCAGACTTAAAGAAAATGCTACACTGTGAACCCTGAGATGTTGCTTCTGGAATAGACACCAAGGGGCCAGACAATGCAAACGGTAAGTTACTGAGAATTAGTCCCTGGTGGAGTGGACCTCAGCAAATGGAGAAATGGGAGGTACAAGGTAAATGGGAGGTGAAAAGGAACCTTAGGGATAAATTTGTTCTTTTCCCCTCTAGGCACTGCCCCAAGGTGCAATTCTTTTTTGAAAATCTTCTAGGTGAGTAATGAACATATCAGCTTAGTTGTCAGTTCTCTTTGAGGCTGGTTTTGAAGAGGGCAGGGGTGGTAATAATTGCCATTGTGTTGCTGTGTCGCTTTTTCTTTCCTGGGTTCCCACCTAGTCCTCCCCATCCCCCACCCCACCCCACCACCACCACCACCAGGCACTTGAATTCCAACTTCCCGGAGCTTTCCCTTACCAAGTAAAATGTCACTAATTTTAACCTCTGCCTCAGACTTTACCTTTCAGAGGACCCAAACTAAGAATGACAATACCAAGTTTCCCAATAGGGTAGGGAAATAATTCTCTGAGACTGCTATAAATTCACTCCTTCTACATAGTTTTCCTTCTTACATAGCCTTTTAGGAATATAAATCTTTAAGACATTTTTGGCAGGGTTTAATAAAATTAAAACAATATCTACACTGCAACCCCTCTACTGAATATGGACCTTAGAAAAATAACTGTATGTGTGCAAAGGTGACCATATTTAAAAATACCTATTGCTGATTGTTCATAATAGATAAAAATGGAAGGAATCTAAAGGCCTATCTGTAAGAACCTAAAATATTATTGATATATTCTGATGATTTCATTTATACCAAATTCTGGAAAAGCCAACAATATAGTTCCAAAAAGCAAATCAGTGCTTGTCAGTGGTAAAGGATGGGAAGAGGGCTTTGACATCCAAATAGCACAAGGAAATTTGGAAGTTAATGAAAATGTTCTGCACAATGTTTGCGTTAGTGTTTCTATTATTGTATACATAGCTCACCAAATTCAACTCTTATAAATGGAGGATTTGTTTGAAATCATATATTACTAAAGTTGATTTTAAAATGAGAGAATGATAATGGTGATGATGAATATGTAGCATCTTGCTAATTTAGGTTTCTGGCTTTAAGAATAATTGGACCAGCTCTTCTGTATGATGTTTAGAATCAATACTAATATTACTTAGTAGTTGTCTTAGTCTGTTCCTCTGCTATAATTAAGTACCTCAGACTAGGTGATTTATAAAGAAGAGAAATTAATTTTCTCACAGTTTTGGAAACTAGGAATTCTAAGTTATTAAGGCACTGACAGATTCTATGTCTGGTGAGGGCCTCTTTCTTATCCTGTGCATTCTTAATGTGTCCTCACATTGTAGAAGACAGAAGGGCAAAAGGACCTAGTTAGTTCCCTGTAGCCCTTTTATAAGGGCACCAAACCATCCATAAGGGTGAATCCCACATAACTTAGTCACTTCCCCAAAGGCTCCACCCCTTAATACTATTGCATTGGGTCTTAAGATTTCAACAGAAGAATTTTGGAGGAATATATGCATTCAAAACATAGCAGTACTTTATCCTATTTATTGTGATGTTCTGTTTCTGCATCTCATGGCAATAAATGTGAACCCAAACATTTTATTTTCCCAAAGTTTTCTAAGGAGAATAATAATAATATCTACTTTTAGGGACTGCTTTCACAGTTGATGATTAAGAAGTGAATAAGAAATGGAAAGCATGAATGGTAAGTTGCCAGAGAATATATTCATATTGTAAAGGCACATCCTGAGAATTCCACTAAAAGTCTATGAAGTAATAAAGCATAATCCCTCAAGGAAAAAAGTACAAATAAAAAATTAAACAACAACAAGAAACAAAACAGGTGACCAGAGGGCATCATGTTTGAGAGCTCAATTGCGGTTGTCCCTGAAGGCCAGGACTGTGGGTTCGAGGTACCTTTTTTTTTTTAATTTTTAAAAATTATTATGAGTATGTAATAGTTGCATATATGTACAGGCATATGTACAGGCATACAATGTGAATTAATCAAATTAGGGTAATTGGGATATCCATCGCCTCGGGCATTTATCATTTCTTTGTGTTAGGAACATACCAGTTACACTGTTTTGGTTATTTGAAAGTATCCCTAACTTATTGTTGATTATAGTCACTTTGTTGTGCTATCAGATATTATCCATTCTTTAATAGAATTAGGCTCACTAAGCTCAACTGATCTACCTAGATGTCACTTTACCATTTTCAAATATGTATTTTGTATGGACATAATTAATAGCAGAACACCCACACTGATCATTGATTCTAGGTTGTGAGCTATTGTCATAAACAAAGACAACCCCTAAACTTCACGAGCCAAGATTTTAGCAAAGAAGATACAGAGGTGGGCCATGTACCATGGGATCCACTAGCCCTACCACATGCCATCTAGAAGCTTCCAGCTAATAGTGATGAATTGGCCTCCTGAAAGTGCATTTTAGATGCCAGCTTATAAATGACATCCCATGGAGATGGGGCATGACTCTTTAGGGTATAACTAATGCTCAAACTAATGTCCATTATGTGGTGCTGTGTCCCCAACAGAAATTACAGATGGGTCCAAGAACCGAGGAGTAGAAGTAGGAATGATTATACTTATCACCTCTCCTAATTAGGCTCATTCTAGGAATTTTTGCTTTTAATCCACCAACTTTAGAATGAAAAGTGGGTTACTCTGCAGCGTCTAATAGTCCAGTGTCACATCTGCCATAGTATGTGGTTCTTGCAAGAGCCATACTGGGGAGGTAAATAGCTATGAAGAGGACCATCATCCCTGTATTTTTTTTTAATCATTTGAGGATTATACCACACGAGTCATTAGATAATATTTTGCGAAGGTTGTATTTCTTGAGTTTATATAAGTTATTGAGACCCTCAATTCGAATGTTTGTTTTCTTTTGTTTCTTTACAAAAAGATTAAGCTAATAAATAAAATGTTGGAAATTTTGTTTTTCTCCCATAATATTTTTGTCTTAAAATGTTAGCATTCAATTCTGCTTGCCTATTTCAGATCATCAGATATATCTGACTTACAAAAGTTGTAACCATGATTATCACACAGGCGCACTACATCAGTACTTTGTAGAGTTCTGTAAGGAACACTGTGACCTCCAGGCATGTCCCATTATGATCGTTTTTTTGAGTACAGCTAAACTCTTTGATCACCAAGATCCTTTCTATCTTTAAATTTTAGTAAGCATTATGCTCTTCATTTCCATTTCTCACATTTCTTGTATCATCTGTTAATACTATCAATCCCCCTAACATAATGGCTAAAGGATCCTGTACATATATATTTGGTGGGATAATAATGGCTCTTAGTGTGTCACTTTGAATAAGTTGCTCATTGATTTATATTTCTAAATCTGAGGAGCTTTCCAGACAATGACAGTGAGACTTTTTTTTTTTCAATATAGAAATACAGGAATATTTTTTTCTCCCTCATATTCAGACAAAATAGTTTTTAAGGTATCTGGTATCATTTGTATTTTGACTGAAATTCTCAAAAGAAGTCTTTTTGAGTTTTACTGAGAAAGCTATTACAATAGATTGCTTTTCCTATGATGATGAAAAATATATAATTTTCCCATTCATCTAGCTTTAAAACAGCTGAATAGATTTTCCTTAATCTTAGAAGAAAATTATCTTGGGGTTGAATAGATGCATAGAAAGCTTAAACTGAAAAAGAAATTTTAAGAAGTTCATGACCCAGATAAAGTAGAGAATTGTAAAAATAAATGTTCTATAATATCATTTGCTATCTCCAACACTCATCCAAACATGCATAGATTTGATATATTTGCTCATGCTCTCATGTAACATGTGTAAACCATTTACATTGAATTTCCAAGTCTACATGAACATAAAACTCCATCCAGGAAAACTTATTAAAGTAACATTGAATTAGCCACTGAGGCTAGAAAATGGTTTATGTGGCATGGAACTGGTGTTTATCAAAATGGTGTATCTAAATTTACACGTAGCTTATGATGACATGTATGTGTGGAGACACTGGATTACATCAGAAGCCAATGCTCCAGTGTGCTGTCGTCAACCTGCTTTACACATGGTGGTTATCCTCTGGTCTGCAAATGGCATGAACCATGGGTGGACTTGTTATACTCATTGGGAACTTGGATTCTATCAGATAAGTGTCACAGTTTACACTGTCATTCTGCCCATGCTAGAGTCATTCTTTTGAAGTCACTTCTGTTGTTTCTGTCCTATGTTTATCTGTGTGTATATATTTTTTTAAAAAGTTGTTTGCTTGGGGGAATATTTTTATTTATTCTACTCATTCAAGAGCACTGTGCATTACACTATTCATTTCAGTGTAACTAAGTGCCAGCTATATGTAAAAACATAGATTACAAAAGAGGTTTAAAACAAAGATTTAAAGGAACCTATACATTTTTTGTGAAGGTGACCTATACTCTAAATGCTTCCTCTGGATGAGGCTCTGTGTAGTTGCTGGGATGTAGCCCTGAACAAGGTATTTCCTGATGAAGTCTGAAACCTACATGGGCAGTGAGATATTGAATAAATAACTAGCTTGGCCTATTTCATCCACTCACATCTGCCTGTTATTCATATTATAATTCTGAGTCTTTTTCACAAATTATGAGAAATCTAATCTTCCTTATGGATTTAACACCCAGATATTCCTATGACTCTGAGTTCCAATAACTGATCCCTCTGAAGAGCACAGAGAATGTGGTCCTCATTCTCCACAGTGGATTCCAGCAGACTGAGTCACCACATGAGCGCCAGTCATCGCCTTCACCCCACAGAAGTTCCTCACGGTGATGGGCTGGGTAACATCAGAGCACACCCTACATACTCTCATAGTGAACTTGGCCTCGCATTTTCTTCCAGTTTCCATATAATCCTCTTCCTAATAGCCTAAAATCACAGCTAGGATAAGCGCCACACTCCAGATCAAGGAATAAATAGAGCACAACATAGTTCTCAAATAACTTTATCATTATAAAAGCATTTTTTTCCTCAATCTCCTTCTGGGAAAATCTTTTCTCCTTCTTGCACACATACTCAAATTTAAAAAGAGTGTAGTGTTTTCCTCAAAAACAATGAGTAAGACCTTATAATTATGCAAAATGAGAGAAAGTTGAGGTTTCCCAAAATCAGTGGAATGCTGGAATTATTTTATAACCCAGGATCTGGAAATTATGACCAAGATAGCAGTACTCTGTGTGTGTATATGTGCATGTATAATTTAATGTGTCATATTGAAATTATTTATTTATTCATGATCATAGTAAATAAATATTTCAAACATGTATCAAGGTAAGTTTAGTTACACTCGTGATATGTGCTAAGAAGGAGAAATAATAGTATATAATATGGGGATCTGAAGATCTAACTTAGAGTTTCTTGAGAGAATAGAATTTAAGCTGAAAAGACAGAAAAAAAACCATGAATGGCAGTTATCTAGGCCAAAGGAAAAGGATTCTATTATGGAAAGCTCAACATTTGCACAACTATCAGTCTGGTTTATATCAGATATCAGATATAAATATTTATATGGGAACTGATCATAATTCTGAAAGACATAATCTGGAATGTCACAATCCCAATGTTGAAATCAAAAAACATCAAAATCCCAAAAATAATTTCTTGACAAAAATAATTAAAATATTCTTTGAAAGATATGTATTTACATTTTGAAAAGGAGATTTATTTGAGAAATGTGTAAAAACATGACATCACTTCATAGGCCACTTTATACAATAAAACAGGCAATAATAACACACATATTTTTGCAAACATTCAAGTTTACTAAGGAGAGTTGCATGGGTACAAGAGTCATGAACAGAAAAAACATGCTCGTAAAGAAATAGATCAAGAACGGAAATATATAAATGCATATCACTATGATTGATAATTGTGTGCACCCAGATTTCTAACTGGGGCCTCTGCGTTACTATGAGGAAAAACTTACATTTTTTGATGAGATTGATCAAAAATAACAATGGGTCACCACCACATATGCAGTCACCCCAAGAGTGGAGATCAGGAGAAATTTTATTTTTCACAAATGCAGATGTGCTTAAAGGACATCTCTTTATTAATTGTGGCAGTTTCAACATTTTTACATGCACACACAATGCTTACATGCAAAGTCAATGTTGTGATAATGCACTTTTGTGGAGTTAAATTTGCAAAAAAAATGCATAAAATGGATTAGAACTCTCTAATAGTCTCTATACAATTTAAACCTCCAATATTCAAAATGATGCAAAGATGAAATGTATAGCATAGTGAATTGTAAAAAAAATGCTGACAATTTAAGAAATGGAAATACATAAATGCAGTAAATAAATATTTACTAAACAAAGAAAGTATTTTAGGAAGTATTTAGAAAATAAATATTTTCTAAACAAAGAAAAAGAAAATAAAAAACTGAAAAGAAAATTCAACATGTGAAAAAGTGCACTATAGATGCAGATTATGGGCAATTGAACAGAAACGTTTTCTAAGAGGTGGCTGACTTTCACAATCATTAACTATATTTTGAAGTCTTGCATCATGATGAGTAGCTGCTTACAAAAAAAAAAAAATTTAGGACGCCACTTTCCTTGGGGAATGCATTCACATTCATTTTCTACAAGGTACTGCTCTTTTTAGAATTCTTCTGTGTTTCAATATACTCCATCATAAGCCTTCCCTGTTAAATTTTCCCATCTTCTTTGCCATGCTTCTATGTCGTTTTGAGTATGCAGAAATTCATTGCACATGGACCACAGGTTTGGCAGAAATAATATTGATAACAAACAACAACATCACTGTTTTAAGTGTCTTCTTATCCTATCATGCACCTAATTATTTTTGAACCAGTTGGTAACTTTGCTGGCTTCCTCAGGCAAATGTGGCTGTAATTAATGCACAGCTCCTAAAATGTCCTCAGTTGGAAGGAATGCCAATTCAGGCAAATGATGCAATTTTTTTTTTTTTTAAGCTTCCACAAAGCAGCAAAATTGATGCATTTTTAAACTGAAGTTTTCATCGTTACTGTATTGTGTGACTAATCCACTTATCATAATTTTCCACCAAATACATTGGACTGAATGGAAAAAACATACTTTATTAGTAATACCTTGCAATTTACTTTCGAAAGCCTCGATTGTACCTAATTCCAAATCCATTATTATAATTTGGGGATTCGATTAAAATCCATTTTCTTCTGCAAAGTTCACCAAATCTTCAAATAAGTCTTTATAAAGTGGTTCACTTTTTTCAGCCATTAAAACATAAATGATCAGATAAGTTCTAGAAATTTCGAATCTGCTAGGGGCATGAATTGTATATAGTTGATTAAAAAACAGTGGAGACCATTTTGAAAGAACTAACCATTAGTCAAAGCGGAGCATGTTGTAGTTTTTCTATGTTAGATTCCATAAGAAGTCTATCTTCTTTGACAGTAATATCCCTACTCAAGAATACTTCACCATTTAATGTGTTCTGTAACTGGAGGAACCTCAATATCGGCAAGTGCCCCTGTTTCAGAAGGTCACTGAGCTTGTCTAATTCTTTTTATTCTCTGATGAAGAGTGTTCTTGGAAGGCAAGCATGGTGCCATGTGTGAAGGGGCAGAAGTCATACATCATTGAACAATTTGGCAGGCGAGGGATTTTTCTTTTGTATTTTTTGCCTGCGTTTTCACATCTTCTATGATCTTTGAAACACTTGCTTCACTTGTATTTGGAGAGTCATTGTGGTCCTCAATTTTTTTAAGTATATGCTGTCCATTTGAAAGTGTGGTTATTGCTCTGCTGTCACAATTAATAGATTTTCTTCTTTCTTAGCACCAGTGATAATTAGTTTTCAAAATTTATCTTTCACTGTTAAGTAGTCTTGTACATTTAACTTACAACAGCCTATGTGTGAGGGAACAATTTCACAGATCTTTTGCGTTGTGCTGTAAGAAATATAGTAAGAAAGAATGATATTTGGCTTCCCCAATACCAAATCTGTATTAGGGTCCTCTAGAAAGACAGAACCAATAGAATTTGTATATAGATATATGAGAGAGGATTTATTAGGGGAATTGGCTTACACAATTATGGTAGCCGAGAAGTCACATGACAGGCTGTCTGTAAGCTGGAGACCCTGGGATGCTGGTAGCTTGGCTCAGGCAAACACCTAGGACCTGGAGGTTGACTGGTATAAATCCTGGAGTCCAAAGGCTGGTGAGCCTAGAGTTCTGATGTACAAGACAGAGGAAGAAAAGTCTGTCCCAGCTCTCAGGGACAGACCAATTATCCTTCTATATTTGTTCTCTCCAACTGGGTGAGGCTCACCAACATGGAAGGCAGATCTTCCCCACTGGATCCACTCAGACTCACAGACTAATCTCCTCTGGAAAAGCCCTCACTGGCACACCCAAAATAATTCTTTATAAGATTTCTAGGTATTCTTTAAATCCAGTCAAGTCAACACTTAAAATTAAGTCTACAATCCACCCCTTGTCAACTCCTTGAATCATACTTAATTTCCAAAGAGAGACAGTAACAAGGTGATAGTTCCACCTAGCATGATGCAACTATGCTGTGATTGTGATTTTCATGAATTTAGAGATTAGGGATTTTTAACTTTAGAGATTTATGCTTGAGGGATTTTGATATTTAGGAGCTTGATCTTTCAGGATTTCAACATTTGGGATTTTGTAAATATTTTATTTATTTTGATAGATTTAGAGGGCAAAGGTATTTTTTATTACACGGTTGAATTGTATAGCGGTAAAGTCAGGGCTTTTAGTGTACCCATCACTCAAATAGTGTACATTGTACCCAATAGGCAAGTTTTCACCCCTCATCCCCCTTCCACCTTCCCCATTTCTTAGTTCCCAATGTCCATTACACTACTCTATAAGACCATGTATACCCATCATTTAGCTCCCACTTATAAATGCTTTATTTTTTTCTCCGTTAAGGATATCTTTGCTAGAAGTTTCTGGTATAAAACTTTTAAAATTAAAGAAATACCCCTTATTACTAGTTTTCTAACATTTATTATCATAAATAAGTTATAAAACTTCAGAATCTTTTTGCTTTTATTAATTTTTATATTTTTATTTGTTCTGTTAATGTGGCTTTTTATTTGTACATATTTTCTAACATTGTCTCATTTTGCACCCTTAGCTGTATTAGACTACTTGGGCTGACATAAAAAAATATCAAAGACTGGGTGACTTAAACACCAGATATTTATTTTTTCATAGTTCCTCAGGCTAGGAAGTCCATGATCAAGTTGGCAGCAAGTAAGATTTCCAGTGAGGGCTCTCTTCTTGCTGTGCTCTCACATGGTCTTTCCTCTGTGCATGCACAGAAAGAGAGAGCTCTTTGATAATCCTCCTCCCTTTATAAAGACACCAATCACATAGGATTAGAGCCACACCCTAATGACTTCATTTAACCTTAATTACCTCCCTAATAGTCCTATCTCCAAATAATTTAACCTTGGGGGATAGGGCTTCAACATTCGAATTTGGGAGGAATGCATTCCAGTCCATAACACTAGCTAAAACTCATTTGATTGTCTTGCATTGTTGGATTTTTAAGATTGGTTGGCTAACATCTTTTGTATAATTTAATAATTTTATTTCTAATTTAAAAATAGAATGGGCTCATGCCATCTTTTATAGTCCTTAGTTGGCTTTAAATTCAAGATTATCCTGCCTTTATAAAATGCCCTAGAAAGCATTTCTTCCTATTTTGTTTTTAATTCTGGAAAATTTTTTTATCATACAGCGATTACCTATTATTTGAAATTTTATGGAATTATTTTTTTAAAAAACCCTCCATGGGATACGCTTTTTAAAAATAAACTCCTTGATAGTGAAACTCTTTGATAAAAAGACTCCTTGAATTTCACTTAAATTTCTTTCATGCTTATTTCTCTATTTAAGTACTATACTTTTCCTTATGCTATTTTGGCAACTTACACCTTTCTACTAATATATTCGATTCATTTAAGTTTTTATTTTTTTATATTTATTGCTGTTAGGCTTAAAGAATTCACCGTCCCCAAACATCCATCCAAACCTCCTATAAAACCCACCCCTCTCCCCTTCCTAGGGGTGTATTAGGTATGTAGCCTTTGCCAGACCCTAGGGAGATAAGGGAATGACTTTCCTTATCCCTCCTGATAAGGACTACTCTTATCTGTCCTGGTTGTTCCCTAGGGAGATAAAGGAATGGAATGCAAGAGGGGAAATTACTTTCCTTATCCCTCCAGGTTGTTTGAAAAGAATTTGTTTACTCCTCCCAGAAAAACCCTCTATAAAACCCAAGGCTCTCCCCTTTTCCCTCCTGGATGTCTTTTACAGCCTGCACCCATCTGCACCCAGATGCTCAAAATAAACAGCATTTTACTACACATGAGACTTCGTGAATCTCCCTCTTGGCTTGAGATCGAACAATTACTTTTAAAGTATGTGTTTTGTTTAAATGCTGTTTTTATTTTAGTGTCTTTTAATGATTTAATGTTTTATTCTAGCATCTTTTAAAGTGTATTTTAATCATTTGTTCTCTCTGCCCCTGCACACAATTTATTTCTACAAAATCCAGAAGTTAGAAAATGACTAATCTCACACTATTTGATAAAGAACTTGTATACAAGAATATACTTAAGTATATACTTCACTATATACTATACAATATACTTAAAAGTCAACTATACAAAAAAAACAATTAAAAATAAGCAAACATTCTTAAGATATATCACATTAGAGAAGATATGCAGATGTCAAATAGTCACATGCCAAGATACTCAACATCATTTGTCTTCAGAGATTTTCACATTAAAACATCAATGAGACACCAATACATATCAAATAAAATAGCAAAAGTCCAAAATACTAACAATACACTATCAAATGCCAGCTAGGTTATGGAGCAACAGGAACTCTCATTTACAGCTGATAAGAAGGCAAAAAGTAAAGCTCCTTTGAAAGATTGTTTGGCAGACTCTAACAAAGCTAAATAGCCTTATCATATGATCCAGCAATTTTGCTCCTAAATATTTACCCAACTGATTTGAAACCTTATTGTTACACAAAAACTTGTCTGTGAATGTTTATAGCAGTTTGATTCATAGTTGCCCCAAACTGGAAGCAACCAAGATGTTCTTCATAAGGCAGTAACAATAATAACTACATACAGAAACGAAATCTTGTGGCTTAACACAATGTGAGTTTATCTCTTACTTATGCAAAGTCTAATCAAATTAGAAATAATTCTTCTCTATTTGGTAATTTAGGAGTCCATGCTCACGCCATCTTTTGATGCCATCTTTTTACCATCGAGACACCACCATCTTCACATGTCTTCCTCAGTTAAGAAAGTAAGAGGTGAAGAAGGTATATTGGCCTCTAATTGTCTTGACTGACAAGTGATTCATGATTTTTCTGTTCTCTATTGTGGAGAGTTAGTTGCATGTCCTCAACCTTTGCAAAAGATGATGAGAACTGAAGGAAAGTACATGGATTTTCTAAGTACTATTTCTATCTGCCACAGGTACCATATGTTTAAGGTTTCTCTTTCGTGAACTTAGTCAGTATGCAAGTCTCCTGAATGTATTCACTCGATTAATCTTGTATGGGGAAGTCTCATTAGAAATGCCTGAATTTCACTTTTAACTTAATCCTTATAAGAACCACAGAGAAATATATTAAGAAAATTTGTATCTGCAGTATAGACTGAAATTTGATTTGATAGAGGGAATTCCAGATGTTATTCAATTGAAGCAATATTATTTCAGTGTCAATACCAAGGGTAGAGGACAACTGGTAGAGTACAATTCTTTAACCATTATATCACCTTATTTTGATTTACTTCTTGGCACTTAATAAATTAAAATATTACTGCCTTGTTTCCTTGTTTATTTTCTATCACAAGCACTGCAAGGTAATCTCCATGAGAATGAGACAGGGAACTTGCTGGTACTGCTTTGGGTATTGCTTTGGGCATTTGCTGCAGCATTGCTTAACTGAGTCAGAAAGTCTCAAAACAAAGTTTCAAATTACCCTGATCAAAACAGGATGGAAACAGGGCAAGTTCCAACTGGTTAGAACCAAGATGGTGAAACACCTCCTCTTTCATGAATATTCCTCCCCTCATTTAGCCTATAATTAAGCTATTGCTTAAATAGAAAGGCAACAGGAACCAGGGACCAGCCGGTTCTCTTCTGCAGGGAGAACTTGCCTCTCTGCTTAGTCTGTGGAGTAGACTTTCTATAGATTATCAATAAATCTCACTTTCACTTTACACTGTTGGCTCACTCCTGAATTCTTTCTTGTGCAAAGCCAAGGACCCACTTGGTGTGCAGGAAAATGGCTCCCAACATTGGGAGTCACTTTCCTGTGTCATCTTCACTTTGAGTCCAAGTGTGTCCACAGTTAGACGGATGGAGTGAGTTAATGTCCTTTAATTCAGAAAGACAGTCTCGAGAACAGAGTTGCAAATGAGAGATGAAACAAAAGGATCCCACACTTTAGAAGACAGGAAAACTGAAAAGAAACCAGACTAGATGAAGGGAGACTTACCCAATCTTCAGATTCCAAACAGTGCCACACAGTCTTTATTTGGGGTCCGGGTCGGGGGGTCTCCCTTGGTCCCATCTGGGTCTCCGGGAAGATGGCACAGGAAAGTGACTCCCAATGCTGGGAGCCACTTGAAGTCCAAGTGAAAGTGAAAGTGAAATGTGATGTTATAAAACCATGATCAGATAGAATACATACATGTTTTTCTGAACCAGGCAAAATTTTCAACAAACATATAATCCACTTTTTAAATCTTTAAAAATTTCTGGTTTGATAAAATATTACAGGATGAAGTTTTCATCTCTAGTAAAGAAAGGATTGGCTTACCCTTAATTTCAGGGTAATATTTAAATACCAATATACATTCGCCATTTTTTTTTCTTAAAAGTGTAACTAAAATCATTAATTAGAAAGAAAACTTCCATTTATTCCCAATAAATGATTAACATCAAAGATATAGTAACATTTGGGGAAGAAAGAGGTGTTCTTGTCTAGTGCTTAAGAGAATCACATCTTATTGGATCCCTATTGCATGATATGACCTCTTGCTCTGCCAATTTCAAGTTGTGTGACCTTTGACAACTACGATAATGTTGTATGTCTCGGTTTTATCATCTTCGAGATGGGGTAATATTAGTGCACAATTAATGTGTTGACTATGATGATTAAATTACATAATATGTATAAAGAATGTAGGATAGAGCCTGATACAAAGTAAGCTCTTAACATTTATTCTATTTCTTATTGTTTTGAAAACAAATCTTTGTAAGTGCTACAAGCCAAGGAAGAAAAATAAATCAATTCTTGTCTAAATAGGGAAAGGATTGATTGATTATGTTGTTTATGTTATTGAGGACGAATGAAAAAAGTGAAGACAAATTGAAATGATTACTTTTTTTGTTGTTTTGAGAACCCTAGAGCATTCAGGAATTAAATCAAGTAAAGACATCAAGTCACTAGTTCCAATATAATGAATGTGAGAACGTGAAATAGTTTTCATCACTTTTTCTGAATATTACAACACATATTACTACTATGATAGTCATTTTAAAACAAAGTTAGTTTAGAACTATATCTCAGATCATTCCTGAATCCACAAGCAATATCCGTATTTAAAGATTATTTCTATGTGCCCCAAAATATCAAATTGTGAATTAACCTCATTTTGTCCCCAACATCTATTTTCCCTCAAAGAGCCTTTCAAAGGCTGTCTGGATTAATCAACAAGGAAAACGGACCAAAGATCAAAGAACTGTGAAAGACATTCAATGAATGTTTTATATAATTATTAATGAAGATTTAAAGGTGATCGATGAAATATTAAGATAATTTTGTGGAATATCATTTGTTTTCTGAAGACAATTTTAAAAACTTGATCTATAAGCCTTTAATGAGTATCTCCAAAACTGATTGATGAAGTAAATCAAATGAAACAAGAATTTTCTCCTCTAAAGATTGTTAAATGGTTGAAGTCTATTTCACAGGAAGTTAATATTGTGGAGAATGTTGGAATGAAGCTATAAAATATAAGAGAAGGTAAAAAGTAAGAGTTGTGGGAATAGGAAGAACAATTCCCTTTGAAGTTGTTTCCATGGAAACAACCTTCTAACAGAATTTTGCCATTGTGAAATGTTTGAATCAAAAAAAAAAAAGTTAGTTAAATTTTAAGAGATCTGAATTTCTCTGGAACCAACAAGAATGTTTGTTTATTCTTTTTACATAAAAATTTATCAGGGAGAACGAATACTTTCTCCAGCCCAAATTCCAATGGCTTCACATTTAATTGGACTTAGTAAGCCGCCCAGCACAAACAGAATTCTGCCAAAGGAACATATTGACTAATTTTGTATAGAGTATTTTATTTTGCATAGTTAACACATATTTGAAAATTATTTATGGATATTTCATGTTATTTTTACATTTACTTTATCTAACAGTTTGATAACTCTTATAATAAAACCTCCATCCCTAACATTGCAACTTGAGAAAGCAAGGTTTCTACCAAAGACAGTTTAACTTGATGTCATGGCATAGATATAAATCAGATTTTACATCAGATTCCATGCATGTATGTGTGCATAAATTCCATGTATGTGCATAGATATATATTTACAGATACACGTGTGTATATATATATGTACATGTCGATATACCTATATGTGTGTTTGCATATCTATCTATCTATTTCCAATTTGAGAACAAAATTGATCTTTTTGTTTTTCTCCTACTGAGAAGAACTGGACATGGGTCAAATACAGAGGGGCTTCAGAGTTGCAGGAAATAAATTTCGTTTCTTAAATTTATAAATCTTCAGGCAGGATCATTCAGCAACTGTTGAACCACTTCTTACTCATTAATTAGTTTGATTTTCTTAACTTTCTGGTTTAGCAAACACCTTAGGTTAGAAAGAACCATAATGGTATTCACATATAAATTATAGTTGTTTCCAATGAAAAATGCAAATAGTATGTAATATGCACATAGTTTCTTTTTTAAGTTGTTTATTCTTGTGTTTTGTTATGTTATAACCCTAATGTTAATGATGTGTTACAGAATTAACATAGCAGCAGAATCTGTCATACCAGAACATCTCATTCACTGCCTTTGGAGAAGATGACCACAAATTCAGTCTCCCCAGCTGAGGGGGCTGTGGGCCCTGAAAAGTGTCCTTGGAAGTAACAGCTGGTCCTGGTTTCTAATTAGTGGGCTTATTTAGAATCCCCACACTGCTTCTTCCAAAACACAAACTAAGCAGAGAACTGAACATTTATCTAGAAATCTATTATAATCCAAATAGCTCTAGAAAATTTCTTACACTCAATTAAAATGAAAAAGATGTTTTAAACATATCTTAGTGGGAAAAGCTTTGATTGAATTAACTAGCCTCTAAATTTTCTATTTCACTTTGTAGTCTGAAACTTAAATTGTACTAGTGTTTTTAAATGTCATAGAAGCTTGACAATGATAACCTACTCTAGGGAGAAAACAAAGGAGTGTTTTTTTGTTTTGTTTTGTTCTTGATTTAGGAAGTACTAATATCTATTATTATTGTATTATTATTGCTCAATAATATTACAGTTTACTAACTAGATATATTCATTGTGAAACTTAAAGCTTATTACGCATAAACAAAATCTGAAAGTTTTACAGCGTGATGGCTGTAAGATTTTCTTTTCTTATTAATATAACTCATTGAAAATAATAGGAGTGTTCATCATGTAGCACTGAAAGTTAGGAGTTCTTTTAAACTCAAGATGCACATGAAACCTATGATTTTACTTTTTCATTGTTATTATTTAAAGCTTAATTATAGCAGATCTTGCTGGCAAGCATTCTATTGTAAGCGCAGTTTTTCACGAGTTTATGACTCAATGGTTTTAATTCACACTAGAACGAAACAGCTCACAAAGTTGCCAGCCTGTATTTAATTTGTTTTCCGAAAAAAAAAAAAAGTGTTAAGTTATTTCAACACAAATAGTACAGAAAACAAATGAACGTATAATTCAGTATACATTTTTAAAGATCCATATTTTGTTACAAAAAAAGAAGCATGTTAATTTTAAGATACAGTTAATGAATATTTTTCTCACTTAAATTCAGTCTTCAGTTACAATTATATGTGACTAAATTTTGAATCACCGTAATTATTATTATCATTAATGGTAACTCTAAAAATACCATTTTGCATAGTATTATACCCCTAACATATTAGAAAGGAGGATTAGGTAGACACTGGAAGAACTGCTGTTCATCAGAAAATGCTCGAGACCTTTACAATAAGGAATAGGAAAAAGCTGAAGGTAACTTGTAATTCTGTAAATTAAAACACTGCTTATATACAATGAGAGTTGTTTGTAAATTGTTTTTTAAAATTATGCTTTTTGCTATATGAAAAAGCCCCATTTGTGGATATAATATTTTATTTTTACTGTGACTTAAAATGTGGCAGAATAATTAAGGAAAATATAGACCCTCATTATTATGACATAGAATACGGTATAATGCATCTGGCTGATATTCATTACATAGGATGATAATTACTTGTGGTACTAGAGGTATTCACCTAGTCTCACAAAATGTCTTTGCTAGGTTGGTATGACTGTGTGTTTATGTAGTATAGATACATTTGATAGTTCTAGATAAATGAAAATCCCTACAATTAAATAAAAACAAGCCATCATTTAAAAACAAGGCATTATTCTGTCTCTGTTTTTGTGCTAATATCATGATGTTTTAGTCACTATAGCCTTTTGTAGAGCCTTTCACCTCCTTCCTTATGTATATTCCTAGGTATTTTATATTCTTTGAAGCTATTATGAATGGTATTCAGTCTTTGATTTGACTCTCAGCTTGACTGTTATTGGTGTATAGAAATGATACTGATTTGTGTACACTGATTTTGTAACCCGAGGCTTTGCTGAATTTATTTATAAATTTCAGTAGTCTCTTGGTGGAATCTTTGGGGGTTTCTAGATATAAAATCATATCATCAGCAAAAAGAGACAGTTTGACCTCCTCTTTTCTCAGTTTATTAGTTTGGCGCAAAAGTAATTGCAGTTTTGGACCATGAAATTTAAATCATTATAACTAGGCTCAAACACATCTTTATTAATCAAAACAGGAACCATAACATGCAACAAATTCTTACTGATCCAAAATAAGTTTGTTTATTCCTGTAGCATAAAAGTCCATGCTTCGGGATTCGAGAAACTCTTGGAAAGCATTTTCTGCATCAATGCTGGTCGTCAAAGCGTTTTCCGGTGGAGATGCTTGAAGAAGTGGTAGTGGGTTGGCGAGAGGTCAGGTGAATATGGAAGATGAGGTAAAACTTTGTAGCCCAATCCGTTCAACTTTTGAAGTGTTAGCTGTGCAATCTGCAGTCAGGCATTGTTGTAGAGGAGAATTGGCACTTTTTGTTGACCAATGCCAGCTGCAGGCATTGCAGTTTTCGGTGCATCTCACTGATTTGCTGAGCATACTTAACTGTAATGGTTTTGCAGGGATTCAGAAAGCTGTAGTGGATCAAACCAGCAGCAGACCACCAAACAGTGACCATGACCTTTTTCGGTGCAAGTTTGGCTTAGGGAAGTACTTTGGAGCTTCTTCTAGGTCCTACCACTGAGCTGGTTGTCACTGGTTGTCGTACAAAATCCACTTTTCGTCGCACATCAAAATCCAATAGAGAAACAGTTCGTTGCTGTGTACAAGAAGAGACGATGACATTTTAAAAAGAAGATTTTTTTTGATTTTCAGTCAGCTCATGAGGCACCCACTTACTGAGTTTTTCACCTTTCCAATTTCCTTCAAATGCCAAAAATCCAGTAGAATGGTCTCATTGAGTTATTCAGCAACTTCTAGGGTAGTTGCTTCAATGACTGCTCTCAATTGGTCATTGCCAACTTCCCATGGCCTGCCACTGTGCTCCTCATCTTTAAGGCTCTCGTCTCCTTTGCAAAACTTCTTGAACCACCGCTGCACTGTACATTCATTAGCAGTTCCTGGGCAAAATGCTTTGTTGATGTTGCAAATTGTCTCTGCTCACCCTTACACCAACTGCAAGTTCAGAAGTTCCTAAGATCAACTTTGGTTTTGGTAATTTGCTAGATTGAGTCCCAGAACAAATTGCAAGTTGCGATACTCATGGGTATGGTTTATAGCTAAAGAGTACAGCTTAAAATCAGTCAAAGGAAGAGGCATGTATGGCAGTATCCAGGAAAGTTCCAAACATGGAGCCATGGAGCTTCCAGTTGTCAACCTAAAATAATCAAAAGGGTTGTAATCTAGTTTAAAGAGAGTTTATTCAAGCACAACGTTTGAAGATGGTTGCCTGGGAAACACAGATTCCAGAGAATGGAAGTCAGTGTTCCTTTTTTATTAGAGACAAGGTCTCGCTCTGTCACCCAGGCTGGAGTGCAGTGGTGTGATCATAGCTCACTGTAACATGGAATCCTTTGAACTCCAATAAGAAAATCGCTTGAATTTGTTTTTGTCTAACATCATTTCTATAGTCTAAAATAAATACAAAATGAACATAAAATAAACAGCAAGTGATAAGTCATTAGCAAAAAAACAAAGTGAGAAATGCACATTAAAATTATATATAACATAATCACATTTATTTAGGAATGTATTCCAATATCAAAATAAATTAGATGACTTCAATGTAATAATAAACCAGTACCTTGGAGGTCACCAATTCATAAAACTTATAAAAGAATAAATTGAAAATATGAATATCTCTATATTTATTTCAATAAAATGGGTTTATAATTTAACAAAGAATTCAGGAAGAAATCTCTAGTCACAAATGACCTCATAACCAAACTGTATTAAACCTTCACAAAATAAATAATAACCATCTTTACAGTAACTGTCGCTTTTTTGATATGTCAATTTGGTGAGGCTACAGTCCATAGTTATTCAATCAAACTCTTATCTAAATGTCCCTATGAAGGATTTTCCAGGTGTAATTAAAGTACTACAACTTCTGCCTGTGCTCATGGAGTTCCATCCTGCTGTGATCTTCTCTTCTTGAATGCCTGTGGACAATAGCTTTATCTCATCGTCCTGTGTTCCAGCCTGCTGATGGTCTTTGCCCTCTAGATTTTGGTCTTGCTTAAGACAGTCACTACAGTCTCTTAAGTCGATTTCTTGTAGTAAACCAATAATTCTTCCTCTCTTTATATCTCCTTCTTTCTCTTATTTTATCATCTATCTATCACATGTCTATGTATATATGTATGTGTCTGTGTGTACGTATGTACACACACACACTAACACACACATATATGATATATCCTATTGGTACTGCTTCTCCCGCTGTACCCTTAGTGATATACCAATTCTTTCACAAAGCAGATGAAGAGAAACATATGAACTTCCTCAACTCATATGAGGAAGTTCAAAGTAGTGTTTGGGAGAAAAAGAAAAGTCATATTGGAGTGATGAATAGTGAAAAAGTGGTTGAGACTATGTATTGAAGTTTTCCATAAGATCAAAATATTGTAGAGTAGGTATAATTGACTGAAAAATGAGGTGAAAATGTAGGAATTAGTGAGCAGAATGCGAGATGTCCCAAATAAAGATTTTGATGGTGGAGAAGATTCTAGCTTTAGAAGCTCTGAATGTGATTATATGAATGAGTGAATGAGAAAAAAATCAATAGAACTTAAGTGAAGAAAGACCAGAGTACTAGATATTCCCTAGGAATAGAGACCTTAAAAGTGGAAATTGATTATAAACATGAAGAAAAAGACTATTTGGATTTGGAATATTCGTTAGTCATGTACAGGTGAATGACAGCGACTATGCTGGCAGTTACCTAATAAATAATTAATGGATACAGTCTTGTATCTATTAACCCTGCATGCAAAAAAAAAAAAAAAATCCTTCTATAATTTTCAGTTCATCCATGGTCATTTCTCACTAATCGCTAAGAAGAAAACAATGCAGGTGGGGATTTTATTAACATTTATTTTTGCATAAACATTCTATATTTTTGTAATTACTTTCAGTGAAAGTAAAAAATAATTTGAGACTATCTATAGCAACAGTCACAACCTTTTTGGCACCAGGGGTAGGTTTCATGGAAGACAATTTTTCCACAGACCAGGGGTTGGGGTATGGTTTAGGGATGATTGAAATGAATCACATTTATTGTGCAGTCAAACCTGTCTACTAATGATAATCTGTATTTGCAGCCACTCCCCACTGCTAGCATCACCACTTCAGCTCCACTTCAGATCATCAGGCATTCGATTCTCATAAGGAGCGCGCAACCTAGATCCCTTGCATGCACAGTGTATAGTAGGATTCATGCTCCCATGAGAATCTAATGCTGCTCCTGATGTGATAGGAGGTGGAGCTCAGGTGGTGATGCCTGTGATGTGGAGCAGCTGTAGATACAGAGGAAGTTTCGCTCGCTTGCCCTCAGCTCACCTCCTGCTGTGTGCCCCAGTTCCTCACAGGCACAGACCAGTACCAGTCCACGGCCCAGGGGATGGGGATCACAGATCTATAGTGCCTCTAGTTCTAGTTTGAGATGTCATTGTTTCAAGTACAAATATACATTTATTAGCTTTCAAAATACTAGACTGTTTTATTTCTATCATTTCCCTTTCAACTATACTGAAGCCCGATCACTAAACAATACCAGTGTCAACACAGAAATTAAAAACAAAGTAAACAAATAAAAAAGAGGAAATGAGGAGGTGATTGTGGAAAGGTTAGTGAAATCGAATGCCTAAACTGGTAGCTACAAAGCACAAATATCTTTATCATCTCAGGATGTGTAAAGAACAAGACTTATGTAAGTACCCAGTTAATACAATTGTGTGCTATATTGTGGCAAGTGAGGCCACTTTATTTGCTGGAATATCTGCTCATGACCCTCTTTTCTCTGAGCTTCCTTCCTCTGTGCATCTAAGTCTGACAACATCCTAGTCACTATGAAAGATTAGCCAGCCAGCCATTGGGATCAAAGGTAGGCTTTCTTCATCAGTTTTCCTCAGAGCAACAATATACTAAAATATTGTCATAGCCTTACAAACAGAAAGTTCTTAGGAATATTCTTCTAAAATAGTATTTAATAAGGACTAATATTTATGCAAAGTTTTATTTATGTATTTATTTATTTATCTTGTACATTGTCTAAGCGTTTCTATGGCAGGAGAAACCAACCATAGAACAAACTGTATAGAGAAAGGTAAGTTTTCAAGAAATACTGGTAAGAATTATCTAGTCTTGGGAAAGGAATATTTTCCAAAAGTAATTATTTGAATGTTTTTGGAGCTCCTCCTATTATAACAAAAATTTCCTTTTAAAAATTTTCTTCAAAATCACTCAAATATTGAAAGTATCTTCAAAATCTTCTAAAGCTTTTTTCTAAGTCATTATGCACTTACTGCAGCTTAATTATTTATACTATATTATTGATAATCATAAATATATAGTCTTTGTGGAGATGTATACTTTACAGAAAAATATTATTAAACATTCATTTGTACAAAATGCTTAGAAGCCAATATACTCTGATTAATTTATAAGTTACCAGTTTTTAGAGAATTAGGAAATATAAGCAAGTCTTATTCAAAATTATCCTAAAAATAATTCTGATTTTCATTGCCTCATCATAAATATCTAACTTGTGATGTGTTAAATAAGTATTGTTTTACATCAACTACCATTTTGTACTAAGGCAGAAAATAATTCTGTTAGAGTTTTCCTGTCTTTTTATTAGGTTCAGAGTTGATGGGATTCAAGTAAAATGGTCATGCTCTAAAAGTTTAGTAATAAGATTCTGTTATAATATGAAAAACAGAAGTCATAGAGGTTTTAGTGCTTCTAAAATACATTTTAGAAAACAGACAGTTACTTACATTTTGAAATTAATTTCAGTGCTAGTCATAGAATGGAAGATGTTTTACAAAGGTACATCAGTGTCAAGACGAATGTAATTTACTGTTCACAACACATCACAGGAGTCCACAGATGGCCACAAGAAATAGGCTGACCCCCTGCTAGTCTCACAAAGCTTACTGAGATTAGCAGGAAATGTATTTGTCATCACAATCAATCCATATTTAGTTAAAAACATACCATTTCTTATTCTCATTTTAATGCAATAAAATATATATTTAGTAGCCATTTTTCTTATTCAATATAAATGAGATAAACTTTTCTCCAGGAAATGCAAAAAAAAAAAAAAAAAAGAAAATGGAATTTTTAAAAAAGGAAAGAATTTTAAATCCTTCCTTAAAAACATGGATAACTTCAGATGAAAAATGTTTTTAAGAGAGACTTCAGAATAATTGTTCTTGTTATCAGGGATATATGTTTAAATTGATGTTGGGGAAGATAGCCTTACACAACTGAAAACACTCAGATGAATGTCTTGAAATGTTTTAAGATTATGAATCAGTAGCTAGAAAACACACAGACCACACACACACACATACACACACACACACACACACGCATGTTGCATTTAATCTAGTCACTGCATAGAGAGCCTGTCTATGCTCCATCTGTGTGGATGCCTTCTTATCAGAATTTGAGTAGAGATCTGGGTGGTGTTTTTGAGCTAAAAATAATTCAGAATTTGGATTCTCCAGAGACCCACTTTTTCATCCGCCATGCTAGAGTTTGAGAAGTTCTGAATCATTTGTGATGACAGGAACTTGATTGTCCTTTTCAGGTCTAGGGCTGGTCATCTTGTGTTAAGTTTTGTTGGATTTTTTTAATGGTCTTATTTTAATCCTCAAGGGACCAATGTCTAGTTCTTTGGTTTGTAAGGACATGTTTTAATCCATTTTTCTGTTGCTTATAACAGAAAACCTGAAATAAGGTAATTTATAATGAAAAGACATTTATTTCTTACAGTTGTAGAGACTGAGAAGTCCAAAGCCGAGGGGCTGTATGTGGTGAGGGCTTCTTGCTGGTGGGGACTATTTGTAGAGTCCCAAGGCAGTGCAGGATATCACATGGCAAGTGGGCTGAGTGTGTTCATGTGGTAGCTAAGGTCTCTTTTCCTCTTCTCAGAAAGCCACCAGTTCCCCTCCCCTCATAACCCATTAATCCATCAAGCCATTAATCCCTTAATCCATTAGTCCATGAATGGATCCAATCACCTCTTAAAGGCCCCACCTCTCAATACAGCCACATTGGGGATTAACTTTCAACATGAATTTTCCTGGGGTCCTTCAAACCATAGCAGAGCTCCTTGTATGAATAAGCTTGATAATGCGGGATGTTTACAATTTGGAGCTGGTTAAATATCAAGGATTCAATAAGGTTTTCCATCCTGTTCAAAAAGTTAATAGTCAAAGTTTCTAAGGTGAGGTCCCTTATTACAAAAGAGTGCTTTGTTTCCATAGCATCTTTCTATCATAGGATGGTGCTCAGAATTATTTTCATAAGTTGATATATGAAGGAAGGAAACATAAACATGAGCTCATGGATTTGTTCACACTTGGGAAGAAGTTTACAGCAATCACAGGTATGAGAAATATGCTAATTTTTCCCTTAATTCTCAGCTACCCCTTTTGATGAAAAACCAAGTTGAACATAGAATTTTGTGACAGTAAATTAGTTGAGACTTGTTAAATAGTTGGAAATAAAATAAAAGGAATTATTTCATGTAGCAATTTGTGATACTGGTTTACAATAATTTACTTTTACCTGATAAGAGGTTGGGGTGTGACTTCTGGTAGACCAAGCTTCAACTCTTGACTGTAAGAATGAATATCCATTCACTGTAGCTTTTCCTTACCACCACAGGCCATGTAATTCTTTGTAATCTAAATCGCAGTCAAAATGCTGGCTCCTACTCATTGTGTCCTCTCTATACCCCAATGCAAAAAAAAGGTGCTTACACATATCTGCATATGAGGAAGCTATACTTATGCATATATATCTGTACACATGCTATTAGGGAGAAAAGACATAATATTAATAAAATGTACACTATAAAGGATATGTGATTTCTGTTCCCATATATTAGATTAAAAACTAGCTTTTGATTCTTCTACTGAAAATCTCCTTTTTATATCCCTAGAATTTATCATATAGCAGATATCAGCCACTTTTAGATGACTAGCTTACTCGCACACAAATTATTCCACTTTTCACGATGTACACGCATTTAAATAAATGTGTAGTTTGAAAAGTAAAGAGTTTATTAAGCACATTGAAATGGAAGTTAACACAGCTTGCTCGTTCTTCAATGCATAAATGTGTTACTCATTCTTCTTCAACTCATGATATCTTTATTAAGAAAATAACATTCTCGCGCCCTTTCTGTATATTGTATTACCGAAACCAGAGAGTACATGTTTTCTATTTCTATTTTCTATTTAAAAGTATTTTTATAATTCTGTGTAATTTTCAAACCATATAAACTGTATCTGTGGAATATAAGGAACATGTGTTATCCTTAACTCTCTGCTAACAATTGAGAATAATTAATAAAGAGCATAAGCAGGAGAAGCAAAAGTTAAATATTCATGACAATTACTATAAGACATCCTGTATATCTAGGGAAGACAGTGTGAGGTCAAAATATATTTTAAGTATTTCTAATTTTCTCATTCTTTTAACACATCAGTGAAAATTTGGATGCATATAGGATTCCAGGGTCATAACATGTCTCCCAAGAATTACTATGATAACTCTAAATTACTTTATATGTAATTGATATTTTGAAGGAATAAATATGTGCCTAGCTTGATTTTATCTTGTTGAAATAACCTATTTTTACTTACTTATAAAATTTATTTTGGAGTGTAAAAAAGTCATTTCACAAGGAAAAATTATGAAGATATTTATTGCAGCTGTCAGGAAACAATGCTCGATAAATATTTTCACATTCAGGAATTACTGAGAAAAGGTTACTGACAACCTGTGTTAAAGAATGATTGAAAGGAAAACAAGCCTTGGAAGTTAAATATAGAGACCTTCAGAGAGATTTATAAATAAACTTCCCTGGAGCCATTTGTTTACATTCTAGGGGTTATAAACCTACAGACCTTCTGCTCTCCCCAGAGAGTATTTATTTATATTCCAGAACAAACATGAATTTATTTTTATCTCTAGAGAGTTAGATTACCAGCTACCTTATATGAGCCCCCAGTTTCATAGGTTTTGGGTTACCCTTCTCTGACACATACCCTGCAATGTATGCAGTGACCATCTGCTCTCATTCCTTCACCCCACAGGGATTTGGAACATGCAGAACTGGATGATTTTCTGTTAGTAATTGAAAGTCTCTCTCTGATCCAGGGCAATCCTGATTTTTACACACACACACACACACACACACACACACATACACACTCACACAATAGTATTGTATAATTATGCAAGTAGGGTAATACCTCAAACCATTCTTTCATAGGTTAGACTTAACAACAATATTAAACTGTGATAGTGGTAGAAAGGAAGGAAAGATGAAAAGAAGGAAAGCTGTGTCTAAATATCACATACAGTGAAAAATCTGATTAGAATAGATGAAAAATGAAAAAGTATAAATCCTTTACAGGAATGATACAGATCTATATAAATCAATCAACTCTGACAGTTTTCAAATATAATATACATGAAAAGTTAACAATATAGAGAATTTGATACAATTTACAACTAAATGTAGTTTGTAGTATTATTTGAGAATATTAAAGTCTGCTCAAAAAGACTAGAAAATTATGGAGGATTTATAAAACACATAAGGAATGTGAAGAAAAATAGAAATTAACTAGCAGCTTATGAGATATAGAAAATATCTCAAGATATGCTAAGATATATGTATATATACACATATGTATTTATAGACTAAACATGTAGCTTGTAAGATAAAATTCATAAGGTATGGTAAATATACATTGCAAGTTAGTAACTTTTAAGACATGTTAAAGATATATGAAATAATTAGAACAAATAAGAATGCTACTTTTAAATCGAAATCAATAGAAAGAACAAGTCATAAGCTATGGTTATGGCACCCCTAGAATGACAGTTGTTATGCCTAAATTGGCCATCTGTTTGTGGCTCCCATTATGTTCCCATTTGGCCCCTTCTGGGCTCTGTCCAAATAACAGCTAAAACCAGTAGCCATTCATGAGACTAATTAGCAAGCTATAGCTGTGACCAGAGCTACTTACTCAGGCATCTCTTTTGATAGGGCAAGTGTATTTGTGTTGACACCTTCATTCTGTTGGGCCACTTGCCCAAACCTTAAATCTAGTCTCTATAAACCACCATCAGCTAGAAAGACTAACATGGCAGAGAGAGATACACATACACACAAATGTTGCATTACCCAGGGTTCAGGTAGTGTGAGCTTTCATCCTATCCTATTGCTTTCCCCTTGCCTCTTACTGTAAACTGAGTTTATAAACCATGTGATTCAAGAAACTTAGTTTGGCCTGAGAGCCATTATGTCCCATACCCTTTAGAATAGCTTGCCTTATGACATGCTTCAAGGTTTCCATTACATAAAAATAATTTTCTGCACATGAAAATATAAATTAATGTCATATATTATTTGTTATACATGTTATATTACCAAATAAATGGGTTATGTAAGGACATACTACATGCATTAAAGTAGCTATCATGAGACAAAGGGTAGTGGAATGTTGTGAGGGTTCATATTTATAGAGAAATTTAGCTTGATATTATTGTTCTTACTTCCAAGAAGGACATATCACTTAACTAATTGAGGAAATAAACAATCACAACACTGGTTTCTTTGAATGTGTGTATCAATCATTTTTAATAATCAGATTAAAGTCTTTGATGAAGAATGTGCTCTATTACATTTGACTATGGTTTTTGTTCTATTAATTTTAACTTCTCCATAGGTGCCCTGTCACGCTTGTTTCTATGGCTACACTGGTCTTCCTTTGATTCTGTAACTTCACCATGCTTCTTCCAACTTCTTGGCCTTTGTAGAAGCTTTTCGCCCTACCCGGAACACTCTTCCCTTTGCTTTTTGTTCTAATTCTCTTTCAAATATCAGCTCATAGACTGCCACCTACCCTTATTTTATGTTCATAATGTATTCTGTTACTTTCCTCTGATACACTGTAATTACTTGATAAATATATTTCTTTGCTCCTAGATTGTGAGTTTTATAAGGGTAAGAACTGTGTATGAGTTTGATTACCACCATATTACCAACCAAACTGCCTGAGATGATCATTAAATAAAGTAGTAAAAGTGACATAAGAGATCAAGAAAGATAAGAATTGGAAAGTGTGTCTGTTGAATTTAGTGGCATGGAAATAATTTGAATTTTGAGTAATTAAAGCTGTGCTGGAGAGGTAAGGCAGAGTTCAGATTCTGGCATTTAGAAGTTGGTAGTAAGGATACTGGAATAGTAAATATAGGAACTATTTCAGAAGTTTGGTTTTGAAGGAAAGGACAAACATTGTGGAGTGCTGAAAAGTGAAGTGCAATTAAATTAAGTTGCTATTGTTATTTGTCTTGTTAGTTTTAAATCTGAGAAAGCACGTATAAATGCTGTTCACAATAACCTAATAAAAAGACATGAATTGAATATATGGCAGCAGGAGGGATGGGTTTAAAGCAAAAGGTCCCTGATGAGGTTACAGGGTAAGGAGTATAGAGCAAAAAGGAGGATACATTGAATTTGGGGGATGTACTTACACAATTGTAACAGGGCTGAAAGACGATGAGGCTATTGTGATAAAATGCTAACATGGCTTATAGTAGGTGACTTTTTTTCTGTAAATTTGAATTAAGAAACAGGAACATCTCCTTTAAAAAAGCTAATGAGTAGGGGGTTGGTTATAGGATAAATGTTTGAAAACTACAGTGATGTTTTTAACTGGTACTCGTAAAGAATTAGAGAGCTAAGTGATTTATTTAAATCACACCGTTATAATATTTAGAGTTTCAATAAGGTTGATGAATATTACTTAAATAGGTTGGAAAATATCCCCCAGTGAGAAATTGTCTCAAAAAGTATTCAACTAAGTCCCAGGGGCAGACATAGAGAAAGAAGAGAGTTGTGGGCTTACTTCCCATTAGCTTAGGATATTAAATCTTTAGAATATTAAAAATAGCCTGCTAGAATGATAAATGATTTCAAGCAGGAAGATGGTGCATGGGTAAAGAGTAATGTGGTAAACTCTACCTGTGTTTATCACTATCGCTTTGTAATTAATCTTCATATAGTCTAAGGGAAAATCTGTTATTTTCTTCTTCTTCAAATTGTTTATCCTTGGACCATTATTCTTGACAAAAATTAAGGATTGTCATTCTAAGTTGCACCCATATTATTTTGGGAAATTATATGGGATGTCTGAGTTTTTAAATTATTTTGGGAAGATTTGTCATCATTGAAGTTTCTCATCAATGAATGCAATATGCCATTCCATTTGTTCAAATCTAGTTTTATTTTCTTAAATAATGATTTCAAATTTTCTCAATAAAAGTTGTGTATATCACTTGTTAAATTTATTTGTATGTATCCTGTGATTTTACTTTTTGTGGTAAATAATAACTTTTATAAATTACATTTCTATATTTTGTTGCTGATCTGTGGAAATGAAATTGATTTGCATATATTGGTCTTATATGTAGCCACCTTTTAACGCTTTTTGCATAATTCTAGCAATTTTCAGATTTTCAAATTTCTGTGGAGGCAAATCATGTCACTCTTGAATAATTACAATTTGGTTATTTCTTCCTAATCCTTATATTTAACTTTCCATTTTGATAATGCTGAAAAAGACCTACCTTACAATGTAGAATAGAGATGATTTTAATAGCCATCCTTGTTTTATTGAAATCTTAGTGCTATTTACCTACAATCAGTCATGACATACTGAATTTTCTTTACCATTTGGTTCTAAGAATTATTTTGTTTCTATTATGATTTCTTCTATGACATAAATTATCTGGAGTAGGATACACACATACACATACACAAAAATGCACCTTGAGTAGAATGTTAATTTGATTTTCATTGAATTCATAGATAACTTTGAGGGGAATTGATATATTTACAATATCTTTTTCAATTATATGTCATGTTATATTCAAGTAGATTTTCTTTATATTAATTTCTGAATTTTCTATATACATAATATCACTTATAAATTATGACACGTCTACTTTTCACTTTCCAATTTTTTTATTTTCTTAAACTCCTGTTTTAATTTATAGCTATAGTCAAATTGAATTGAAGATTGAAGAGAGAGAATCTTTGACTCCTTCCAGAATGCACTGAGAAACTTTTCTCTTGCTATAAGATTTTTGTAGAACCTAAGAATCAGTGCCTCATGAGTACAATTCTTCCTTGCTTGGAATGAAAAGCAAATCAGCATTTTTGTTTGCTTCCTTTCAATATTCAATAGTGTTCTCTACCTTTGATTCAATTTACCTGAAATATCAGCTAAATATGGTCCCTTCAAGGTAAAACAACTGGGCATTGCGGGACTTTGAGGGGGAAAAAGCTTCTAGCACTGAGCTATCACAAAATTCCTGAGAGTCAAAATAACTGTTATGTCATAACTAATGCCAGAAAGAAATTCTAATCAGGATGGAATAGCTTGGCAGCACTCACTGATAAAATGGAAATGGTAACTATAGGAGAAAGCCATCCTAGTAACAAAAGATGAAGGCGATGGGGGTGTTTATTTTGTTTATAGGTAGCATTATAGACCACAATTTTATTTGGTACAAATAACAGAAATTATAGAAAAGCTAAGAGTACTGGATTTTGTAATATCCCTTAGTATTTGAGAGAAAGGTACAAGTAAAAAGGGCCAAGAATTTTTTTTAACAATATGCATTAAAAATAAATTTAGAGATGAAAAGTTGAACAATTGCTGATTTAATGACTGGAGTAAAAGAAAACACATAGGGTAGCTTTTATAAAGTCCCTCATCTTTTGCAGCTGGAAAACTGATTATGATAATGATGGGGCACACAACTTGATAATAAGAATATCAGGATCTCAGAAAATCCTGTCTTCACAGCCTCAACAAGTTTCTAGCCAAAGGTGGAGGCTTCATATGGGAATAGCTGGACCCTGAGATTTGCAGAGGGGACATATGGGTAAATAGCTTGGAAATACTGACCTCTGATTTCCAGCCCCAATGCCATTAAGTGGCAGGCTCCTCCTTGCTGAAGTCTCTGTAGATTCTATACTAGATATTACTTGTCCTCCTTAAGGCTTTCTCCTTGAGCCTTTGCCATTAACCAGTAACAAAGCATCTCAGCAGGGTTCAGTAGAGGGATTGTAGACTCTGCTAAGGGAGGAATTGGATCATTCACAAAAGGAACAATAGCACTTGGATAATATATGCTAACCAAATTATGTAAAGCACGACGAGAAGTGATTGTGAAGGTGTGGACTGAGGAAAGCGAAGTATAAATCTGGAGAAGTGAGAATTTGTTGATGTGGAGATAATCCTTATCTTCATGTTTAATATCCCTGGAGCTTCTCCTAAGACAATGCAGAGATGCAACTTGAAAGACTGAAAAAAGATATGGCCCACAATGTATGAAGTGAAGATGTCAGAACACTTTGGTCAACTGTTGAGAAAGAAATCAGGTATATATTGGAATAAATCTATTTTGTAAGACCCAGGGACTTGCTAGATGACTGTGTTCTTTGAAAAATTCCAGAAGACATCCCCTTTAATGAAACAGTAAGAAATTTCTTGAGCGAGTGGAATATTGACATCATTTAGACACTCCTAGGTGGTCACAGCTGATGGCAGGAGATGCTGTTAAGAAACCGGAGAGTACCAATTATGAACAAAAAAGATTTGCGAAATATACTGGGGCAGGAATCTGATCTACAGGAAGCTAATCTTTTTGAATATAAAATTGTCCCTGTGAATACGAAATTGCTTTGTGAATATAAAATTGCCTCACCTGAAAACTCTTTTCAAACATTTGAGAATTTACGTATGAGATATTAGAAAATAGTTGACAATGGAAGGAGAGACAAAATGCATACAGAGAAAAACGAATTCACCTTAATAGCACACTTACTTTGGTGGGAATCTTCAGGGAGCCCGGGATAATTATTCAATCGATTGTCCTGCATTATTTTCTGAATTGCCTTTGAGTTCCAGTTCAAAGGAGTCATTGTTTTACTTGAGTTTCTCTCCTCCGTAGAAGGCCTTGCTCAATGTTTGAAATCTAGTTTTATGGTTATATTATTGTTTCTCTTTATTACCTTCCATGTTACAATTAACTCCCTCCTATTACTTAACTGAATTCTTATCTATCAAAATACTCTATCACTTCAAAGTGATATCTATTTCTGGTTATAAGTGTTTTGGTAGGTTTCACAATATACCTACTCTGTCCATATGGCTAGGTTTAAAACAAAGCTGATGGTCATGCTATGGGTATCTTTATTCCCAGTCCCTCACAGGTACATGAGTTGGAAATCCTACATGCAAAAGTTGTTACAGAAATGTGAACTCTATGTGTAGGTGTATATTCATATATTTTGAAGCAAAATTATAAGTGTTTTTTTTTCCTAGAGCATAGCTAGTTGTTACACAATAAGAAATTAAGGGTTTTGGCCATATGTGCTAATTAACTTACTTCCTGAAGCCTTTACTTGTGATAGAGTTGCCATGATCTATTGGATAAAAAAAGAGATGCTTTGTGAAATTTCCTGTGAGCCAGCATGTATGTGTAGTGATTTCCAGCTAATTGGGCTGTTGGAATGGTGTCACATGATTGAAGTCATCTCTCTGTCATTATAATGTTGAAATACTGAGTTAA
Organism: Indri indri; assembly: GCA_004363605.1. Classification (NCBI taxonomy): domain Eukaryota; kingdom Metazoa; phylum Chordata; class Mammalia; order Primates; family Indriidae; genus Indri; species Indri indri. The sequence continues at coordinate 4,317 of RJWJ010011842.1, read as the reverse complement.
GTTTCTGCTATCACAGAACTGCAAAACTTCATGTGTGGATTTGAGAGATCATCTGCAGGATTTATTTTAGGTGATTTTTTTCCCTTTCTTTCATAAAACATTCTTTGAATTTATTTTTCTGTATGTCTAAATAAAGTACTAAACCATATCAAGATATCCACTTCATGTATGTTAAATTACCATGGTATCAGAAAACCAGTTATATTGAAGTCAACTTAGTTCTTAATTGTCAAAATGCTGGCATAAAGCTAATTACATTATAGAAAACATCTTCTCATGCTTTTAATAAGATAAAGATAGTGGCGAGGCTATGGAGAAAGAGAAACCTAGCTACACTGTTAGCAGGAATGTAAAATGCTGTAGTCACTATGAAAAACAGTATAGAGTTTCCAAAAAAAATTAAAAACAGAACTACCATATGATCCAGCAATCTTATTTTAAGGGATATATACAAAATAATTGAAATCGGGACCACAAAGAGATACCTGCTCTCCCATGTTTATTGCAGCAATATCCACAAAAATCAAGAGACAAGGAAACAACCCCAATGTTCATGAACAGATGAGAAGATAAAGAAAATGTGTTATAGTCATACAATGAAGCACTATTCACCCTTAAAAAGGAGGAAATTCTGCCATTATGACAATATGGATGAACCTGAAGGACATTATGCTAAGTGAAATAAGCCAGGCACAGAAAGGCAAGTACCACATATTCTCACTTTTATGTGGAATCTAAAACAATTGAATTTATGGAAGCGGAGAATAGAATAATGGCTACCGGAGGCTAGGGAATGGAGGAAATGGGGAGATGATGGTCAAAAGGTACGAAACCACAGTAAGAAAGGAGGAATAAGGTTTTTTTTTCTTCTTCTTCTTGAAATCTATTGCACAGCATGGTAAATATAGTTAATAACAATGTGTTGTACGTTTCAAAATTACTAAGAGAGTAAATTTCAAATGTCCCCACCACAAAAAATAAGTAATCAAAGTGATGGATATGTTAATTAGTTTGATTTAATTATTCCACATTGTATTCATACATCATAACATCACTTTGTACCCCACAAATACATGCAACTATAATTTATCATTGTATAGAGCATCGAATGCTATGGTTGCATAGTATCATTTTTTCTGCATATATTGAGGTTTTACAAAAATCCTCTGAAAAAAAATTTTCATGGTCACTCACCAGTAATTTAATTGCTAATATGATAATTTTCTATTGTTTAAAAATAAAATTTAAAATTGACATTACTGAATTTAATAAAATATTAGTAAGCTATACTTCTGAAATAAGTATGGCATTTATAGTACAACACAGAAAATTCTGTTTTAAGACATTTTTCCGTTTGACTTAGAAATGGTGTTGCTGCTTTTCCCACGTGTCTCTCTCTTACTATGGAAGCACTATGTCACCAGAGTGAATCAGAGCTATGCCACAGAAACCAGAGATAAACTATGGGCTTCATTTGATGCTACAAGAAATAACCAGCATGTGCAAATATTTATAAACTTCTAAAGTTTTCAGTACTGAGAAATGTAACTGGGAAAAAATGAACGGTTTTTAGAGATTTTTATTTAGGACCTCAGTGGTTCCTGTGTTATTGCTGTGGATAATGCAGACACATTTGTCTTTTATATTATCTGAGGAGATTTTTCCCCTTTTAAAATTTATTTAATGAAAAAGATATTAATCATAAATAAAATGGTAATTAAGGAAGTAGCAATAACAAAACTTTTGCTCACTTAAATATAAAAGCATATGCAAGTAGAAAAAAAAGTTGCCTTTTTCTTGGAAACAAAAAAAGAATATTTTTAAATCCTGCCCAAAAAGCCACTGAATGCAGATCATTCTCAGACAAGGTGTCCAAAAACCTAAAATTGGTAAAACTTTCCAAACTCATTCTAGAAAAAAATAATAACAATCTTCTTTTAACCAGTTATTAGGTTCTCAGTTATCGTGCCACTTAGAGCAAAGAAAAATAATGTACAAGCATGCTTATTTCAGAGATAACAAATGTAGTCATAGATCATCTTAAACTTTATCAGAATGACCAATGGATTTCACCCCCAGTAAAATTTACTGTCTTCGGTACTTTTTTTTTTTTTTTTGGCAAATTCTGTTTTTAGCCTTAGCCAGAATGAGTACGTCCCAAACTCTCAAGTATGTTAGCTGCTGATTATCAGTTCAGTGACAAGTGGCTCAAGTCACATATCTTTGTCTTTTCTAGTCTTCTTTCTATTACTATTTTAAATTGATTAGTGATTACTATTTCTTTGCATGTATGTGCTTTAAGAATCACAAGAGGAAACTGAATAAATAATGCCTATTCTAGGCATACCGTTGTTGTAGTTATAGTCTATGTTTCACAGCAATTTTAAAGAATTGTATAGCAATTGTTAGCTAATGTTCCTTTTGCATTTACTTTATTCCATCCACTGAGGTAAGGGCTTTTGGGGGACAGACCCTAAAATGACCTTTAGTAATTCCTGTCTTCTGATATTTATAGCCTTGAATAAGTCTCTCCCCTCTAACATGGCTAGGACCTGTGGCTTACTTTTGCATAATGGAATGTGGCAAAGAAGATGGGATGCCACATCTGTAATTATGGGATGTTATGTACAACCCTCCGTCTTGCTGTCAACTCACTCTCTTTTCTTTTGCTGGCTTTGAAGAGACAACCTATCATGAATTAAGTGGTCATTTTGGAGTAGTTCCCATGGCCTACATGACAAGGAAATTCAGAAGGCTCCTGGGAGCTGAATGTGGCCATCAGCAGGAAATGAAAACCCTCAGTCATGTAGCCAAAAGGAAATGAATTCTGACAACAACCTAGGAGCTTGGAAGAGGTTCTTTCTTTACTTGAGTTTATGGTAAGACCACAACACTGGCTGACACCTGGATTACAGACTGATGAGGACCTGAAGTGGAGAACCCAGCTAAGCTATAGGAAGACTCTGACCCACAGAAACTGGAAGATAATAAATATGTATTGTTTTAAACTACTTACTATTTGATAATTTGTTATGTAGCAATAGAAAACTATCAAATGGATTTACATACATTAACTTGGCCAAATTTTCAATGACTCTATGAGTCAGTCATCTGCATTTCACTAATGAGAAAAATAAAAATAAGAGAGACTAAGTAACTTGTCAAGTTAGTGTCAGAACCAAGATTCCAAACAAGGACTGCTATTTTTTTTCCCACCTCTTCTTACAGAGCTAAAAGACTGCTGCTTTTATAGCCTATGTGCTTAAAAACCTGCCCTATTCCTTTACTAAAATATTATTCCTGGAAATTTGACTGACTTACAAATGAAGTTTGCAAATCCTTCTTTTTATGTTCCTTAAATTTTGTTTATGAGTTATTTTTGTTGATTTATGTATAATTTCTATGATTTGACTAACACAACACAAAAACACAATGTTGATTTTACCATCAAGCCAAAACAATCATCTAATATGAATATAAATATTTCAAATAATTTAATACAGTTAAACACATGTTGTAAGTAAGCCTTAATTTATTATTTAGCTAGCTAGCATCTAAAAATACTAAATGGCCCTAGATGGCTCTCAGGTGATCTTCTCTCCTAAATCTCATATCTCAAAATGTTTTTACATGATAATCTCAAAGCAGCAAGAGAATAAGAGCAGAAAAAGCAAGGTTCCTTGAGCCCTTGCTCAGCATTCACACAAAATTCACTTCTGCTGCATTCTATTGGTCAAAGCAAGTCCTAAGTCCAGCACAAAGTCAATGAAGAGAAAAATAAAATCCAAGTTTAAATGAAAGTAAGTGCAAATAATTTAGTCATTTTTAATCTTCTGCCTCAAAAATTCTGAAGCTGACTCCTGAAAATATTTAAATAAAATACGTAATGATTACCTAGGAAAAGTAGAATGGTTAGAGAGACAGTTTTCTAGCTAGAATATGATAATAAGCATATAAAATATTATGGTATGTCCATAGAAATTGAAGATACTTAATTTTAGAATGTAAAGAAAAAAGTGGTCCATCCCCTACATAACATGGAGTATACTTTTTGAAGATATGAGAAATTATTTTGCAGCAGTGTACCTTTGAACTCTACTCTGAATTATTAATCAACAGAGGGAGAATGTCACGTGTGATGACAAGAACAGGTGAGCAAAAGTAACTAATGTGAATATTTTTCATGAAAAGGAAATTATATTTCTGACATACTTATGTTAGACAGGCACATTTATCTTATAACTCCCATACTACCTCATCTCCATTTACTTATAAAAACATACAAATCCAAAAGGGTTCCCCTAGTGTAGAATTATT
>RJWJ010011841.1:0-43204 GCA_004363605.1 Indri indri | reverse complement strand
TCCCGAGTAGCTAGGACTACAGGCATGTGCCACCATGCCTGGCTAATTTATATATATATATATATATATATATTTTTAGTTGTCCAGATCATTTCTTTCTATTTTTCAGTAGAGACGGGGTCTCGCTCTTGCTCAGGCTGGTCTCGAACTCCTGATCTTGAGCGATCCACCCACCTCGGCCTCCCAGAGTGCTAGGATTACAGGCGTGAGCCACTGTGCCCGGCCAAGAATGTTTTTATATATATAATATTTAATACATATATACATGTATATACACACACAATACATTTATAGTACATATGTGTTGTAAAGTACACAACCTTTTGAGATTGGCTCTTTTTCACTCGGCATGATTCCCTTGATCCAAGTTATTACATATATGAATAGGTTGTCCCTTTTTATTGCTGTGTGGTATTCCACAGTATGGATATACTACGGTTTGTTTAACCATTCATCCATTGAAGAATATGTGGTTTCTTTTCAGTTTTTGGCCATTATGAACATTCATGTACAGGTTTTATATCGGCATGTTTTTCTTCATCTGGAATAAGTGCTCACGAGTATAATTGCTGGGTCATATGATAAATGTTAAGAATATTTTTAGTTTTAAAAGAAACTGTCAAACAAAAAGGCTGTACCTTTTTCCATTCTCACCAGGATGTATGAGTGATTCAGTTTCTCTACATCCTTGCCAGCATTTAGTGTTGTTGCTTTTTTGTTTGTTTGTTTGTTTCAGCCATTCTGATGGGTGTATAATAAAATGTCATTGCGGTTTAAATTTGTATTTCTGCAATGGCTAATGATTTTGAATGTCTCTTCTTGTGTTCATTAGCCATCTTTACATTCTCTTTAGGTGAAATGTCTGTTTATGTCTTTTGCCAGTTTTCTAATTAGAGTTCTTTAGATAGTCTAATTTCAAGTCCTTTGGTGGATATGTGGTTTGTAAATATTTTCTTATAGTCAGTAATTTGTCTGTTCATCCTATTTACAGGGTCTTAAACTGAGTAAAATTTTTACTTTTGATGAAGTTCCATTTATCAATTTTTCCTCTTATGGATCAAGTTTTTAGTGTCAAGTCTAGGAACTGTTTGCCTTATCCTAGGTTGTGAAGAGTTTTCTCCCATTTTTTCTAACAATTTTATGGTTTTATGTTTTATATTTAAATTCTTGATCCATTCGGAGGTAATTTTTTTAAAAAGTTGTGAGGTTTAAGTCAAGTTTCTTTTTTCCTTTTTTTGCCTCTGGATGTCTAATTGTTCTAGCACCATTTACTAAAAAGTTTTTTTATTTTCAGTTTATTATAATAATTATATAATATATTGAGTTGCTTTTGCACCTTTGTCAAAAATCAGTTGAGCATATTTATGTAGGTCTGTATTTATCAACTGTGAGGATTAAATGTACTAATAATATAATGCAATATGGAATGCTTTGCCCATAAAAGTACCACGTAAGTGTTGGTTATTACTCTACAGCGGGAAATAAAAATTTTTTAGAAAGCATTTGGATACACTCAGTAGCCATCCTTTCTAATCTTATTTTATTTAATATTTTAAATTAATTAATTTTTTTTTGAGACAGGGTCTTGCCCTGTTGCCCAGGCTAGAGTGCCCTGGCATCATCATAGCTCACTGTAACCTCACACTCTTGGGCTCAAGCGATCCTCCTGCCTTGGCCTCCTGAGTAGCTAGGCCTACAGGCATGCGCCACCATTCCTGGCTAATTTTTAAAAATTTTTTTGTAGAGATGGGTCTTGTGTTGCCCAGGCTGGTGTCAAACTCCCGGCCTCAAGTGGTCCTCCTGCCTCACCCTCCCAAAATGTTGGGATTATATGTGTTGACTCACCTCACCTGGCAACTTTGTTCTTTTTTGAGATTGTTTTGGCTATTCAGGGTATTATAGTTTTTAATGGTAGAGCACTAGAGAAGTTACCATGAAAATCAAGAATACAACAATGTTCTCTATGATGATTTTTTTTTATGTTGTTTTATTCAGTGCAGTAAAGTGTGAAACTAGTGAGTACAAATTGTGGAAAGGGTGAAAGAAACTTATTTACAAATGCTATGATTTTATACCTGGACAACTAAATCAAAAGGAGCAAACTGAAAAGCAATTAGGAAGAAGAAGACTGGCTAAATGAAAAACATGAAAATTAACAGTTCCTATATGTCAGCAGTATCAAAAATAGGAAAAATTGACTCCTACTTGTTATAGCTTCATATATACAAAGAAGATGCCACAGTGGTGAATGGCAGTTAAACCTTGATGGCCTGTAGGCCTTTATGCCTTTGGGGTTTAATCTTACCTGGGGATGGTAACTAAGCCATAGTCCTGAACAGACTCAGCTGTATAAAGCTGAGAATCGGGAAGGGGCAAGCCCAAATGTGTGGTACCGGGAAAACAGCTCGCAAGTCCAAGGCATAGGACACAACTGAGCCACTTGTTTTGAATTATAGCTGTGAAGAGCTACCTGCAAGAAATGGAAACTCCAATCTTGCATGGAAATCCAGGGCAGGAAAACTAATGTATAAATGTGTTTGGAAATGCTGAATGTTATAGGGCAGTGGCAAAAGCAGTCATTAAACTACCCCTTAAGGACTGCTCCTTAACCTGAAATGTGGAGGACTCTCCCAGAGTTGAGTATGAACTCATACAAAACTTGCAAAGCACCTTACTAAAAAGATGCAACATAAGGAGAATTTACAATTCAAGAACTGACGATAATACAGCAGTCTGAAAAAAGACTTCATTTATTACCTTCAATGCCCTTAATTTTGATACAAATATTATCTAATACACAGTTCATATTCAGTTTGTACTTTGTTCCAATAATGTCTTTTGCTTTGTTTTTAAACCCTTGGTCAAATCAAGGTTCATGCACTGAATTTAGTATGTCTTTTTAGCGTTCTTTAGTTCAGTTTTCCTTCCTTTTTTTGTTTGTTTTTTTGGTGGTAGTGACATTTTTGAAAGATAATGAACATTTCATTTTGCCTAAAAGCCTTTTGTTAGCTCCCTTATTAGACAGTAAGCTCTTTTAGAACAAGGAATATATCTCAGTTATCCTTGCCAATTAAATTTAATAATTTTATAATATAATAATTTGGGACAGTGTGCTTCAGAAGAAGACAGGGACAGGAGGGTTAAATAATTATTAATACTTTTTTCCTTTTGGTTAGACACACTTACCCAAGGGACCACAAGGATTCTTGTGCTTCTTAACATTGATATTTCAAACACTATAATGTACACCACTGTACACTTTATAGTTTCTTTCATTATTAATAATTGCTAATAAAAATAGGCTTTTCAGTCCCCTCCTGTACTCATAACTCCTGCCATTTCCTTTTGAAAATGAGGGATATTTGGTGGTAAAGTGGATAGTTAAAATACAATATTTGGTTTTATTACTATCCAAGGGTAAAAGTGGTTCAAATTGGTTACATTAAAGATAATTCATGAACAGAATAGTTTAAAAATTTATAAGCATAGAAATATTTAATTTGTTGTAGAATTCTTATGTAACTAAAGTTCATTTTCATTTAAAAATTGTTTACTTCGGTTATATCATTGAGCTCTATATCGTTGTAGAAATAAGTCTTTTGTTGATTTATGTCACTGAGAATACATGATTTGATTTGATTTCTTCTCCCTAGTTACACTTTATCATTTTTCTTTCCAGCTTCACAAGTATCTCACTGTGAAGCTCCCTGGTATGTTGCACTACTTAGAGTTCAAAAGTAGTGCTTTAAGGATACAGTGAAAGAAATACTTAGTATATCCTAACAGGAATGCAAATGATTTCTGCCACTAAGCATAGTAACTTTTTAACAACTGTAGTGAGGTGTAATTCACTAAATTTTAGAACATTTTCATCACCTCAGAAAGAAACCCCAGACCCTTTAGCTATAACCCCCATGTCCCTCCACTCCCATCTCCAACCCTAAGCAACCACTAATTTACTTTCTGTCTGTCCTAGATTTCCCTATTCTGGGTTTTCGTATGAGTGGAATCATTTGATATGTGGTCTGTTGTGACTGGCTTCTATTACTTCAGTAAAATGTTGTCAGGGTTCATTTATATTGTTACTATTTATCCATACTTGATTCATTTTTATAGCCAAATATTCATTGTATTGATATACCACATTTGTTTATTCATTTGTATGTTGATAGACATTTGGGTTGTTTCAACCTTTTGGCTTTTGTGAATAATGCTCCTATATACAGTTGTATCCACATTTTTTGTGCATGTTTTCACTTCTCTTGGGTACTGTATATATATATAGATAGGAGTTGGGTTTTGGATCATATGGTAGCTCTGTGTTTAATTGTCAAGGAATTAGCTGTCTGACTTTTTGAAAGTGGGTGTGTCATTTTACATTCCCAGCAACAGTATAGGAGGGTTCTGATTTCTCCACATTCTTGCCAACATTTCTTGTCTGAGTTTTAGATTCTTGCCATCTTAGTGGGTGTGAAGTGGTATCTCATTGTCCTTTTGATTTGTATTTCCCTGATGGTTAATGATGTTATGCTTTTCTCATGTGCTTATCGGTCATTTACATATTGTCTTTGGAGAAACACCTATTTAGATCCTTTGCACATTTTTGAATTGGGTTCTCTCTCTTATTAGTGAATTGTAAGAATTTTTTATACTGCATACAAGTCCCTTATCACATATGTAGATTTGCAAGTATTTTCTTTTATTTTGTGGGTTGCCTTTTTATTTACGTCTTTTGAATCATTAAAGTTTTTAATAAGTCCAATTTTTCTATTTTTTCTTTTGTTGGTGGCACTTTTGATGTCATATCTAAGAATCCTTTGCTCAATACAAGGCCATAAAGAGTTACCTGTATGTTTTCTTGTAAGCGTTTTATAGTCTAGCCCTTATATTTAAATGTTTGATCCATTTTGTGTTAATTTTTATATTTGGTATGAAGTAAGTACAGTTTCATTGTTTTGCCTGTGTATTTAGTTGTCCTGGCACCATTTGCTGAAAAGACTATTCTTTGCCTCATCGAGTGGTATTGGTACCCTTAACAAAAATCATTTGATGATAATTATGGATTTACTCCTGAACTCTCAATTCTATTCCATTGATTATTATTATGACAATACTGTCTGATTACTGTTGCTTTGTAGTGTCTTGAAGTCAGAGAGTACGAACTCTTCTACTTTTTCGGGATTGTTTTGTTTATCCTGGTTCTTTGCAATTTCACACGAGTTTTAGAATCAGCCTGTCAATTTCTACAAAGAAGTCAGCTGGGATTCTGATAGGGTTTCTCTTGAATCTGTAGATCAGTCAGAGGAGTACAGTTTTTTCTTGCTATCCAAAGGGCTTTGGTTCCAGGAGCCCCTGCGGATACCAAGATCTGAGAATGCTCAAGTCCCTTATATAAAATGGTATAGTATTTGCAGATAACTTGCACACATCCTCCTGTATATTTATTTATTTTTAGAGACAGTCTCCCCTGTCACCCGAACTGGAGTGCAGTGGTGTGATCATAGCTCACTGCAACCTCAAACTCCTGGGCTCAAGTGATCCTCCCACCTCGGCCTCCCAAAGTGTTGGGATTACAGGCACAAGCCAGTCTGCCTGGCCTTAAATTCATTGTTGTTAAATCCAATATTTTGTCATTCCCACAGGCAATTAGTTTTGCTTGAGTTTATTTCTCTTTTGTATGGATTATACTTTTCTATTTTTTTTGCATGCTTCATGATTTTTTGTTGGGTGCTGGATGTTTTAGAAGATACATTGTAGCAACTTTGGGTGCTGATTGCTTCCTTGTTGCCTGGATCTTGTTGTTATTTGCTTTTTTGTTTTTCAGTCACTGGCGGGATTTTTTTGTGAATTCTATTCTACCGTACCCTCTCACCCTCGCCCCCTAGTGTCAAACCTCTGAATTTGTTCCTCAGAGAGGCACACCTTTAGGGAAGCCTGCAGTAGTAACCATGGGATGTAGGCAGGGCTTTCTTCCTCTTTCCCTGACCCTACCCAGCTCTTTAAACTACTATTGATATTTCCCAGTTGCTCCATTGTTTTCAACAATGCTTTGGGGCATAAATTTTTTCTACAAACTAATCCAATCCAATTGCAGTACTTTTTTTTGTTGTTGTTGAGACAGGGTCTCACTCTCTTGCCTGGGCTAGAGTGCCATGGCGTCAGCCTAGCTCACAGCAACCTCAAACTCCTGGGCTCAAGCAATCCTCCTGCCTCAGCCTCCCAAGTAACTGGGACTACAGGTGCTCGCCACCATGCCCAGCTAATTTTTCTTTTTTTAGTAGAGACAGGGATCTCACTTTCGCTCAGGCTGGTCTTGAACTCCTGATTTCAAACAATCCTCCCACCTTGGCTTCCCAGAGAGCTAAGATTACAGGCATGAGCTGCACCCGGCCGGCTAGAGAATTTTAACATGGAAGCACAGTACTGTGGCTTAGTTCTTTTCAAGTTGACTTGGAGTTGTTGCAGTTAACTCTTGGCTTCTCTGACCTGTCTTAGACTTCAAAATCAATAGTCTACAAGCAGTTTTGCTGTCACCTTAAATTAAAAGTTCTTTTGATTTATTATGATTTTTTTTCTTTCCAGGGGCCACTCAATAGTGAGTCTTCCAACCAGAGCTTGTGCAGTGTGGGGTCCTTGAGTGATAAAGAAGTAGAGGTAAGAAGCTACATGCATTGTAGGACTTTGCATTTTCACACACCTTCAGTCTGGGTTAAAAGATAGCACTGCGTAATAACTCCAAGGACGCTGTTAGAGTCTGTATGAATGGTTCCCTTTGAGTTGTGTGCTCTTTGCATCTGTACAACGATGATATGGCCCTCATGGGTTTTTATTATTATAATCATGAATGAATCTTGCCTTTTTTAAAAAAAATTTTGCATAGTTGCCATCAATAAAGGGTAGAGGTTTGCAATTGTAGTTGAATTAGCTGTGTGCCCTTGAATTAAAACTTGTCTGTACTTAATAGCGTGAGTCACTGGCTGACTTTAGTAATAGAACTTGAAGGGATTTTGTTTGTTTGTTGTATTTTTTCTGCTTAAATGGAAAATCAGAGTTTTTTTTAATTAAGCAAATAACCTGGCTGCATAGATATAGGTCTAAGTCTGCAACCACCTACTTTGCACTTAGATGAAACTTTCAATAAATTAGAGTCAGTCGCTTGGTTATGTAGATCTTTCCTTTTTTGTATAAAAGAATTGGGTTTAAACTCTTTTAAAGTAGAAATATTATAACAGCAGTTGTTTGAGAGCCTACTGAATAATAGACATTTGTCCTACATTTCTGCTTTATAAAATATGTAAGCTTCGTAGCAACTCTGATTTACAGATGAATAAATTGCAGCTCTGATATTTTAAGCAGTTTGTCAAAAATTGCATAGATGGTTTGGTTCTAGACCTATACTCTTTCTTTTACTCTGTTTTAAGAAGTAGGACACTAATTCAGGACTTGTCTGTGCCAGTTATATCTCCTTATACATTTGATATTTTGTACATACCCTCTATTTTTCCTAATGTGAAAAAGTTACCAGAATGCTAATTGTGACATATATGGTATTTAACAGACTCCTGAGAAAAAGCAGAATGACCAGCGAAATCGGAAAAGAAAAGCTGAACCATATGAAACTAGCCAAGGTAGTAATAATTTCACACCAATAAAAATACTAAATTTTTATGTGCTTAAATAGAATTTTCTAACTCACACTAAATAATTAGTCTGTACACAGGGATTCCTAACAAAGGTTTGTGTACCTTAAGAGGGTATCAGGTCTTTATTATAGACTTGCCGTTTGATATACACTTGACAAAACAGTACCAATTCTTTGGGGACTCTTGTTTTCCCTGTTGTAAGTTAACGATCCTCTCACCTCAGATTTTTCTTCAGAACAAGCTTGTATTATACAGAAAAGAGGTTTACGTTGGAGTTTTAACTCTGTCTTATATTAGATCAGTGATTTGTTAATAATAGACAGCCAGAAATAGCTTCATTTAGATTGCTGTCCTTTCTACCTATTGTTCTTCCATGGCAATTTTTTAAAATTTATTTTCAGTTTTTTAGAGACACGATCTCACTCTGTCACCAGGCTGGAGTGCAGTGGCGTGATCATAGCTCACTGCAACCTCCAACTCCCAGGCTCAAGTGAAAAATTCTTCCTTTCACTGCTTGTTTGGCCTTTATTATATGGAAGAAACACCTGTTGTTAGGGTACATTTGTTATTAGGTCTTTAAATATGTCCGATTTCAAGTGAGAAGTGTAGTGTATTATATCTCAGACAAGAAGCAGTGCAGTTAATCAAAGTATGCACCTAAACTATCAACACAGTTTTGCCATCTTAATGGTAGCTTATTTATGCCAGCAGCAAAGAAGCCCAGATAGTGAGTGGTGATAAAATTGCAAAAGGTGTTTTCCACAGCTTGTTGACAATTGAATATTTTTCCTTACAAGAAGTGGTCCAAAGCCTGGAAGAAGTGGTAGTCAGTTAGTGCAAGGTGTGGTGAATACAGTGGATGACAGATAGTTTCTAAGTCCAGCTTCTGTAGTTTGATCAGCATTGTTTGTGCGACATGTGGTCAAATGTTGTCATACAAGAGGATTGGCCTGTCTGTTTTCCAATCTCGGCTGCTTAATCACAGGCATCCTCATCATTTCATCCAATTGGTTGCAGTAGATTTCCGCTGTAATGGATTGACCAGGTTTTATGAAGCTATAGTGGATAATACCGACGCTGGACCACCAAACAGACACCATTAGCTTTTTATTGATGAATATTCGGGTTTGGACTGTGTTTTGGCACTTCATCTTTATCCAGCCATGTGCTGAATGCTTGCAATTGCCAAAAAGAATCCATTTTTCATTACACATCACAATGCAGTGTAGAAATGGTTCGCCTCTATGTCTTGACAGCAAAGAAAGGCAAGCTTCAAGATGATTTCTCTTCTGATGCTCATTTAATTCATGTAGAACCCATTTATCCAGCTTCTTTACCTTGCCAATTTATTTCAAATGATCCAATATTATTGGAATAGTGACGTCAAACCTCGCTGCTAATTCACCCAAAGATTGAGGTGGATTCGCTTCCGTTATAGCTTTCAGCTCATCATTATCCACTTTGGTCTCAGGTCACCCATGTGGCTCATTTTCAATATTAAAATCACCAGAATGGAACTTCTCAAACTATCAATGTACTGTGCATTCATTAGCCACATCCTTCCCAAACACTTCATTGATATTTCGAGCTATCTGCCCCGCATTGGTTCCACAGTGGAACTCATATTCGAAACTAACACGAATTTTTGACTAATCCATGATTTCACAAAAATTGCTCTAAAAAAAATTTGGAAGATAATCACAAGCCAAATTGTGCATTTGAAAGACTGAGGATGTACCTTCACAATAAAAATAAAGCGAGATATGTCAAAGTGAAATGTCAGAGATATCAACTGTTAAACTTAGCACTTAAGGAAATCACTTACTTCATACTTAATAACCGAATAAAAGTAAAGTTGACACTTGAGTTATATCAACGTATACAGTATTGAATACATAGTACATTTTAGTGAATGATGATTTATGTGTGTATTGGAAAAACTGTACTTACTTTGGTTTCATTTTCAGGGAAAGGCACTCCTAGGGGACATAAAATTAGTGATTACTTTGAGGTAAGTTAAATTTTCGGAAAAAAGAATCTATAGTTTTTTTTTTTTAAAACCTAAGTTATTGTGTTCATTTATGATTTTAGAAAGCAATATTTTGCCTTTACTGTGCTCTTCTACCCTTTCTCCCCATCTTCATCAGTTAGTGCTGCCCCATCTCTCAATAAGAGGAAACTGTTGTGTTGACTTTCTAAATTTAAATTTATTATGTGTCTTGTCTGTGATGATATAAGAATTCACAAATGAGGTGATTTTTCTCTTGGCCAGATGAGATTTTGTGTGTTACAAAGATTCAGGTGGAATGACTTGGAATCTTCTTCTTTCCTCTTCCCTTAGTCCGGTGAAACGTGTAGCGAGTTCACTGACCCATCTTTAGTGGTTACTAAAGAAAACACTTAACATCCACTGCACCACTGTATTTCTGCTGCGTGTATTTTGAGACAAGAAGGGAAAACATTCTTCTCTCATGTCCTTTCAAAACCATGTGTACCTTCAGCTTTCTAGCCATGTGTTCTTTATATCTTGGTGCATTTTTGCTGGAGCTCCTTCTTAAAAATCTCATTGAAACCATAGCAGAATTTGACTTACGTGGCATTTGCTCTCTAGAGTAAGATAGATTGACTTAAAGGGGCCATATGTAATTAAGACCTGTTTGTTTATTAATCTTTTACTCTCCTTATCTGAAGCATAGTACTGTTTTGAATTATTCATATCCATTTTTCCCTGTTGGCCAGTTTGCTGGGGGAAGCGGGCCAGGAACCAGCCCTGGCAGAAGTGTTCCACCAGTTGCACGATCCTCACCGCAACATTCCTTATCCAATCCCTTACCGGTAAGCATTCACCTGGAGAAATTTGACACCTGTTGTAGGAGACAAGAAGCTCAGGAACACTCAAGCAAAGTTTCTCTTTCATTAATCACCCATGGGGAATGAGGCATTAGGGAGAAAAGTTCATGGTTTTACCTATGAATCACTTACTCAGATACAAATCTATATCAGTAAATTTGCTTTTTACAAGAGCTAACCCTGTTTTCTCAGTATAATAAATTGGCTCTAAGCCTGCAGCTCAGTGGTCTGTCAAGGAAGTGATTCCAATGCAAATATTAGATTTTTATCCTTGCCAAACTTATATGTTCATATAAGTTCTTTCCCTTTTTAAACTTTGATCAGCTTCTAGTATTCGAGTTATCTCCAGGGCTTACTCAGCGATGCAGTAGAAAAGCTAATGCTATACAGATTTTTGATAGGTTTGTTTCTAGCCTGTAAGTGAAATCTGAAGGTGTTAAAAACATTATACCTAAGTCAGTGGTTCTTAACTGGGGGCAGTTTGCTCCTCAGGAGAGATTTGTGAATATTTGGAGTCATTTTTGGTTGTCACAACTCGGAGGTGGGAGGAGCATGGTGCCATAGGCATCTATGGGGCTGAGGTCAGGAATGCTGGTAAGCATCCTGTAATGTTAGGACAGCCTTCCTACAACAAAGAATTATCTGGTTCAGGATGTCATTAGTGTGGAGGTTGAGAATCCCTGAGCTAGCTAATGTAGGATTGTGTTAATTTGCTCCAGTGCCTTTGGATTATTTGTTGATAACATTCAAGACCTCTGTACCTAAGAGTGAGCTCTGTCCACTAAGTGTTAGGTGGGATCTTGGGGGATGGGGTCTCCAAGATCAAGAGTTTTTATTCTAGATCTCTGTGTTTAAGAAAGTTGTTTTTCTTTGTCTCAGTAGAGTTGTGTAATACCCCTCTTTTCCTAAGTGATTTAGGCTTCTGTGTTGTTAAAGTATTTTAAAATGTACTTCCTCCCCCTCTACTGTCCATTAAGAACATGCATTAGGATGATTGTAATTATTAATTACGATCGATTGCCACACGTTTTATTATGAAAATAGAATAAAAACTTGAAAAACAAAATGATCGTTTCTAATTTAATGAAAAATTTGTCATTTTTTGCTGTTTTCTGTGTGTGAGTTACATGCAACTTGAAAAATAGTTCTTGTGGCTCCCAAGGTGAAGAGACATGTGAGTTACATACGCTTCATGAGGTCCTGGGCTCAAAACTAGCATGGGTTAAATACAACTCACATGGCAGTTAATGTGTTAAAGGGCTTATGAAAACATAAATTGAACTTACGAAAACAACTAGAAAATTTTTGCTGTTATTTTGTCATTCTTGGCATATTTAAAAATAATAGAGATGTTTGATGTGTAGGTCTGTTTGGCTAGATTGAGGCTTGTTAGATAATTGTTGCAGAGGCCTATGTCTCTATTTTCCTCAAGTTTTAAACCAATTAAAGTTTTAAAAATATTAAATGGGATTGCAGAGTATCTATTTGGGACAAATATGTTTTGTAGAATTTCTCAATATTGTCTATCTCTTTTCTTCTTGAAATCCTTTTTTTCATTTGGTTTTTAATAGTGTGACCATCCATCTCTCATGTGTCAGTTGAGGTCAAGTCTTACCAGAAGACAAAAGGAATGTATTCAGTGCTCTGTAGACATTTCTGTCAGCTGTGTGAATGTGACTGGGCCCCATCATCACTATGCAAATATGAGAGTATATTGGATGTTGAACTAGAAACCTTAGTTTCCCTTTCCATTGTACTGAGAAGCTCTTTATCCTCCCAACTTGTGTTCTGCACTTTGTTGTTATAATCACTGATTTATTTATACCACTCAATTCCTTTAACCCACTTTCTCTCCATCATACTTGCCTGAAAAAACCCAGCTCTGGTTAATTCTCTGCACTTTCCTTGTCTGCCTCTAAGCAGCTCAGCATGGTTCAAGGAAAACACACACACCCACACTGACTTGATTTTACCTTCCATTCATGACCACTAACTTCATGTGCACCCCTTGCTGCCTGCCAGTCCTACCATATTTCTAGTTAGTTCTCTTTCCTCAATGGATAGTCCATATTTTGTCTTCTCCTGCAAACCTCCAGTAACAGTTCTACTATAACTGATGGCCTTGCTGTTTAATTTTACTGAGAAAATAGAAACAATCAGAGGAGAAATTCCACATGCTCCTGATCTGGCAAGCTACTTACATAGGTGCTGACATCTGTCTTTTGGGATGAGTGAACTTGCTAGCCCTTCACTTGGGTGTATTTTTGTTGGGGTTAGCTCTCTGGGTTTTTGTTTGCTGGAATTATTTTGCCCTTATTTTGAAAGGAATTTTTACTGTGTATATTTTTAGATTGGTATTTTTTCCTTTTAACACAATTAAGTGGTATATCGTTACCATCTTTTCTGGCTCCCGTTGTTACTGTTTAAGAAACAAGTCTCCAGGTAATCATAGGGATGAGGGCGAAAAAAAGAAAGAAACCAGCTTTCACTTGTCTGTTGTTTCTCTGAAAATATCTGCTTTTTTTTCCTTGGCTGCTTTAAAAATCTTTATCTATTGAATTCTGTAGTTTTATCATGATATGTCTTTTAATTTCTTGCGCTTACGATTTGTGGGGCCTCTGGAATCTGTGGGTTGGTATTTTTCATCAATTGTGAATAATTATTAGCTATTGTCTTTTCAGATATTATGTTAACCATATGTTAAGACCATCTCATCAACATGCTTCTTGACTTCTTTTTTTGTATTTTCTATCTTTTTGTCTTTATATGCCATTATGGATAATTTCTTCTTGCTTTTAAGTTCCCGAATTCTCTGTCTTGTTTCTAATTTGCTATTAAACCCACTGATTTTGTAATTTTTGTTACTGCTTTTTTAAAGAAAATTTTGTGTTCCCTATTTTCGACTTGTCCTTTATTTTTTTAAATGTTGTAGACATGATTATTTTATAATCTAATAATTTTGGTATCTGAAGTTTTTGTAAATCTGTTTCTGCTATCTCTTGTTTTTCTTAGTTTTTACTCATAGTTTTGTTTCTTTCATGCTTTGGGGTGTTTGTTTATTAGTTTTTGGGACAGAGTCTCCCTCTGTTGCCCCAGGTAGAGTGCTGCAGTGGCATCCTCATAGCTCACAGAAACCTCAAACTCCTGGGCTCAGATGATCCTTCTGCCTCAGCCTCCACAGTAGCTGGGATTACAGGCGTGCACCACCATGCCCAACTAATTTTTGTATTTTTTGTAGAGATGGGGTTTCAGTCTTGCTCAAGCTGGTCTTGAACTCCCGACTTCAAGCAATCCTCCCATCTGGGCCTCCCAGAGTGCTAGGATTACAGGCATGAGCCACCGTGTCCGGCTTATGCTTTGTTTTTTAATTGTGTAGTCCTGATTGTTCTTGGAAAGTTATTTGCAAGGTTTCTCTGAGGTCTAGGATGAAGATGTGTTCCTCCAGGGAGGATTTTTATTTGCTATATTCAAGTGCCTAGAGATTTAACCTGTTAGTAGCCCTTGAGAGGTCCAGCTTGAAGTGGCAAGTGTTTCTTACTGAACCTTCTACCCTGGGTGGGCTTTGGTCTGTGACTGTCTGCTTGACATCATGGTACCCTGGAAATGGAAATTCAGGATCACCAGGGACCCTTAGGCCATATATGACTTTGATGCTTCTTTTACCTGTCTCATGTTCTTAATTTCCCTCGGTAGATCCCTAACATTTTATCAAGTCTTAAGTGCTTTTAATTTTTTTTTAATATATTTTATCCTGTCTTTAGTTTTTTTCAAGGGAAGGTTGGTTCAAACATCCTAACCTGTCATATTTCTAGAAATGTTTTTGAATCTTTCAACCCTTGGCAGATATTTATTGCATATATGGCAGATGATTAATTTTAATATTGCAGTTTCAGAGATACATTCTCCTCGTGTAGTAATGTATCGTGATGAATGATTAAACGGTTGCATTTGGTGGGGTCAGAGGGTTGATCTTAAATAAGACTCAGATTCGCAAACAAAGTTCCTTTGTCAGGATCATTTATGTTAGTTTCTTTTATTTTCTAAAATGAAAATGTTAAACAAGTCGCGCATGGTGAGTCACACCTATAATTCTAGCACTTTGGGAGGCTGAGGCAGGAGGAGCACTTGAGACCAGGAGTTTGAGACCAGCCTGGGCTACAAAGCAAGACCTTATCTCTTAAAAAAAAAAAAAAAAAAAAAAAATTAGCTGGGCATGGTGGTATACAACTGTAGTCCCAGATCCTTGGGAGGCTGAGGTGGGAGTATTGCTTGAGCCCAGGAGTTCCAAGCTGCAGTAAGCTATGATTGTACCACTGCACCCCAGCCTGGGTGACAGAGACAGACCTTGTCTCTTAAAAAAAAAAAAAAAAAATGTTAAATAGCTTTTCCTGATAAAGAGATATATCATGCTGAATATGAAAGTTCGACAATTCAGAAGTGGTAAAATAGAAAGTCTCCTCCAAAAGAACTGTTCCTAAAGAGTGCAGTGAGCAAGGATTTCTAGACCTTTTTCATACACACACACACACACACACACACATTTATATAGTAGAGTTCCACATTTCCATTTTATTAATTTAATGTCCTGTAAACATTTGTATTCTATAAACAGTGCTGTAATGAATATCCTTGTACATTCTTCTGTACTTATGCATTTTTTTCTTTCAATAAATTCCCTAATTGTAATTCCCAAGTCAAAGAGTATGCTCATTTGAAAATGTTGTCACTGGCCAGGTGTGGTGGCTCACTCCTGTAATCCTAGCACTCTGGGAGGCCGAGGCAGGAGGATTGCTTGAGCTCAAGAGTTCGAGACCAGCCTGAGCAAGAGTGAGACCCTGTCTCTACTAAAAATAGAAAAATTAGCTGGTCATGGTGGCGTGCACCTGTAGTCCAGCTACTCAGATATTCCTGCTGAGGCAGGAGGATCTCTTGAGCCCTGGAGTTTGAGGTTGCAGTGAGCTATGATGACTCCATTGCACTCTATCCAGGGTGACAGAGTGGGACTCTGTCTTAAAAAAAAAAAAAAAAGAAAAAAGAAAAACGTCATCACAGGCCTGGTATGGTGGCTCATGCCTGTATTCCCAGCACTTTGAGGGACTGAGGCAGAATTGCTTGAGCTCAGGAGTTCAAGACCAGCCTGGGCAACATAGTGAGACAAAAAATTTAAAAATTAGCCAAATGTGGTACACCTGTAGTCCCAGCTACTCAGGAGGCTGAGGCTGAATTGAGGTTGCAGTGAACTAGGATTGTGTCAGTGTGCTGCAGCCAAGGCCACAGAATGGAAGCCTGTCTCTATTTAAAAAAAGAGAAATGAGGTCTCACTGTGTTGCCCAGGCTATACTTGAACTCCTGGGCTCAAGCTATCCTGCCTCAGCTCCAGAGTATCTGGGAATATAGGCTGTGCCACCATGCCCAGTGATTTCTCTGTGTCTCATTAAAGCTTATTCAGATCCTTTACCTTTTTGCTTGTTTGCAATTTTATCTTTTTTACTTTATGTTGACTTTTGCCATTTAGACCTTACAAAAAAATTTGTAGTAGTCAAATTTATCAATTTTTCCTTTATGACTTATGTTATTCTTATATGTTCCTGTATAATTTGCACCTTTTATGTCATGTTCAAGAAGTCCTTCACTCTTAGAAAGTTATAAAAAGCATTTATGTTTTCTTCTTATAATTTACATGTATGACATATGATAGAAGGTAGTAACCTACTTTCCCCTTTTTTCTACTACCTACACAAATATCTTACTATCTTTTTACAAGTTCCCACTAATTTGAAATGTGCTTTAATCACAAATTGTGTATCCATATTGTATGGATCTGTTTCTGAATTTGCTATTCCGTGTCATTAGTTAATCTGTCTGCTCCTGTGCCTGTATGATACTGCTTTAGTTAATGTGCGTTTATAATGTGTTTTGATATCTGGTCAGATTTTCCTGATATTCTTTTATCAAGAACTATATGGCTAATTTGATTATCTTTACAAGTGAACCTTAGAATTAATTTATGAAATTCTACAAAAACAACTCCCAAAAGAGAGTGAGAGAGAACCTAGATGACCATTATACCACCACAGCACTCCCTGGCGGCAGGGGGGATGTCAAAAACAAAATTTTAAAACCCTGAACAATGGTTTTTAGAGAAATTTGATGTATACACAGTTTGAACCCAGAAACGTGGTATTGCCATTTAAGTTATCTATTTGTCTGTGAACCTGTATAGTTTTTTCTTCACATGTATGCTGAATATTTCTCAGTATTTATAGATTTTTTTTTTTGGCCATTTTGAATCTGCTTTTCCTTCCATTACATGCTTGATTATGATCAATTATTTGGTATATAAGGAAGCTATTGATTTTTGTATATTTATTTTGTATTTGGCCATCTTACTGGTGTCCGTTAATTGTTTTAATAGGTTTTCAGTTGATTTGCTTAGTTTCCTTTGTGAATAGTTATATCATCCAAAAATGACACTTTAAAAATCTTTAATATTTTTCAATATTTATACCTTGTATTTTTTCCTTTATTACATTGGCTAAAACTTCTATAATGTTGAATGTGTTAATGTGTTACCCCTGTCTTGTTGCTAACTTTGATGAAAAGGTCTCTAGTGTAGCACCATTATTATGACATAATATCAATATTTTATATTGATTTTTGAGGAAATGCTCTTTGCCATATTAAAGATGGATACTTCCAGTATTTTAAGAGTTGTCCAATGTGCAAATCCTTTTTGGCACCTAAAGGGAAGAATCATAGTTTTTACTCCCTAACATTAATGTAATGAGTTGCATCAGTAGATTTGTTATTGTTGAACCATTCTTTTTTATGGAATACTATACATAATTGTGATGTATTATTCTTTTAGTATACTGTGGAACTTGTTTTCCTTGTGTTTGTTTTAGATTTTTGCACCTAAGTGTAGTATAGTGAGAATAGAATTGAGAATGAATTAAGCTCTACCGATAAAGTCATAGGACAAATGTCTTAATTTTTGTTTACCTACAGGATAGAAATAACATTTCCTGTGTAGGATTAAGGGTATTATGAAGTTGATTTGTTGACCTCTACAAAGTAATCTGTAAATTCAGACTTATACAAATATAGAACTAGTAAAATATAAGGTCATAGAATTTGCATAAGTAACTAACTCATTTTTAGAGAGGTTATAATCCAGTAATAATGTTGTTGTACTCAACATAATTATTTTCAGAGAAGTCTTTTTTTAAAAAAAATTCATCTTTTATTTGATAACTGTGTTTTAACCTGTTGCGTGTTTGGGTAGTATCAGATTATCTTTCTCATGTAATTTGTGTATTTTCTTCAATGTTTTCCAGCGGCGAGTAGAGCAGCCCCTGTATGGTTTAGATGGCAGTGCTGCAAAGGAGGCATCAGAGGAGCAGTCTGCTCTGCCAACCCTCATGTCAGTGATGCTAGCAAAGCCTCGGCTTGACACGGAGCAGCTGGCACAAAGGGGAGCTGGCCTCTGCTTCACTTTTGTTTCAGTGAGTACAATGGCTAAGTTTATTTGGATCCTTGTCATTGCCTTGGAGCTCCTTGAGGAAGTTGGATTAATTATTTTGGAAGAGAGTTGAGGACACTTCTAATTCCATATCACTTCTAAAGGTGTTGTGCTTTTACTCAGTTCTCCCTGGTTCAAGCTCCTGAGAGAGACTGCTTTGTCAAAGTCTGAGTACACAGTGGGAAGCATAATCTTTGATTGACAAAGAAATAAAGAAAATACAGATCAAATTCCATTATAGCCAAAACACTTGTATAATTGAAAATAAAATCTCCAAACTCCAGCCATAACTTATGTAAATTAGTATTTAAGTCAGCACAATTTTAGCATTCAGGCAGGCATTCTCTACAGCAAGCTACTGGTCTTTCCCCGTTGGGTATTTTGGCTGCCTACACATTTGCCTTGCCACCCCTTTGGAGTGTTGGCACAGTTACTTTTTCTAGGAATATATGGTGACCTGTTTGCTTTGTTGAGCTTGCTTTTTTCTCCTCTGAAGAACAAGAATTTGAGTATTATGAACTTTGACCCCATTTTAATTTGCCAAATTATAATGTTTTTGAATCAAAAGTTGTTACTTTTCTTGGTTTCTGTGCTTTGCCAGGTACCTGTTTGTTGCCAAGGATGGTATAAAGTAAGAGAAAGCCCCATTGCCCTATTCCATTTTTAGGGACATCTTTTCAAATTCTTTCCTTCTTACTGGTTCATTTTCTCCAATTATAATCTCAGTTTCCTATTTATTTGCTTTGTGTATTCTATGAGTTATTAACCTACACGCCAACTGTATTCAAAAAGGCAGTGAAAATGGTATGTGTCTTAAGGAAAGGAAATAAAAATAATAAAATAATTAGCCAGATAGGAAACCATTTTGCATTATTTGGAATGCTTTCTTACAGTTATTTTAGCTTTACCTCAAGAAAGAGATATCCAGGAGGTCCTCAAATAATGTCGTTTTGTTCAGTGTTGTTTTGTGATAATGTTGATAAAGAAAAAAAATCCCAAACATGATGGGCATGTTAGGTTCATTGGCGTGTCTAAATGAGCCCAGTCTCAGTAAGTGTCAGGAGAGTGAGTGTGCCCTGTGGTGGAATGCTGTCCTGTCCAGGGTTGGTTCCTGCTTTATGTCCTCAACTGCTGGGATAAGCCCTCACCACCATGAACCCTGAACTGGAATAACTGGCTAAATCATTATTTTATTTGTTTTTATTAATCTTTATTAATCTTTATTAATGTATGTATAGCTCACATTTCAATGTTTAGTATTATAAGTGTTTTGGTCTTTATTTAGAAGTTTGGTGACGTTTTCGTGACCAGAAATATGCTGTAGGAACTTACCTTTTGTTTATGTCAATTAGCCTATGGTAACATTGGTATTGCTGTACATTTATGTTATGTGTTTCACTTAAAGTTGCAATTGCCAAGAACCTATTGAAGACACTAAGCGAGGACTTAGTATAATAATGACTTTTAAAAAATTTACCGAATTTTTTTAATTATCAAAGGAATGGGGAAATTTTGTGTGTGAAGATAGTATACTTCTGTCCCTGAGTGACAAAGGAAGTACACATAATTTAAAAATGGGAGAATCGACTGATAAAATTTTGTGGAAGGGACTGGCAGCATTATGGAATATTTTCTATGAGCATGTGGTGTACTCTGTTGTTTCAGAGAATGTGTGTGTCATTCACACATTTAGAGAATGTGTATGTTTATTATACACTTACTGTTGTTAAATCTTCATCCTACGTCTAACCTTCCCAGGCAGAACCTTGGATAATCAAGGGGTTGCTTGTCCTTTTGTTCTTTTATTGCCTTAAAAATGACCTTTTTTTCACTTGAGGGGATGTCCCTTTGTTTATTTCACAGATATTTACTGGGTGCCCACTATGTGATGGGCACATAATTAAATACACAGGATTTTGATCAGCAAGAACTTGTTTCCCTGATGTAAATCTTTCTTAAAAGGTATGGGCATGCAGGCTTGTGGTGAGTGCGAGTAAAGGACACCTACTCAGTCCCATCAGCTAGTAGGCTCAGGCTGGCAGAGGAGTAGCAGATGCTGGAGCCAGATTGTTCTCACATGGAAAGAGGTGGCAGAGAGGAGTAACAAAATGATCATGTATGAAGAAGGAATGTGGAAACAGTATAAAAACCAGAGCCTAAATACTTTGGTACAGTTCTGTTTCTCTTTGCTTCTTAGCAGTTCCAGCCAAGACAGTAATATAAGTACACTTAGTAATATAAAGGAAGAAAAAAGTAAAGGGGTGTTAGCATTAATATACAACAAATGTTGTCAAATCAATAAAGACAAGCAGTTTTTGAAAAAAAGACAAATGGCTAAAAACATGAAAAATTCTCAACTTTGGCTATAAAAGAAATGGAAAATAAAACAAGATAATATTTTTTGACCTGTCAAATTGCCAAGGATTAATAAATTAAGTAATCCTCAGTGTAGGTGATAGTTTAGAGACATAACATCATTTTGTACTGTATATAAATTGGTACAGTCATTTGGACAAGTTTGTAATGTATATTAATGTTAAGTTTACATATCCTTGGTTCCAGAAATTCCATTCTCATAAAACTACACTAAGATGTTTATTGAGGTATTGTTTATAATTACAAAAATCTGGAAGCAGTTTGCTGCTATGAGTGTTCCCGTGTATATGACTTTCACATGGCTAAATCGAGTGCTCAGGTCTCAGAACTCATCTGACAGGATTCATTAGCCATAGCTGATCATGTCTTTCTTCTCCAGGCATATGCTCTGTACTTGGCTTCCGCTCTTTTGTATTGTCCTCACTTCCTAAGTCTGTAAACGTTTGAGTGCTCCAGGGCTCAGTCTTCAGACTCCTGTATCTACCATCATTTTTCTTCTTAATCCCATCTAGTTCCTTTGTTATTAAAACCTAACTCCTATATGCAGAGGACTTCCAAGTTTATGTCTCTATTCCAGAGCTCTGCCCCGAATTCCAGGCCTGTGTCAGTTGCCTCCAGTCATCTCCTCTTTATGTCGAACAGGCGTATCAGATTTAACATGTGCAGGACTGAACTCTTCATTCTGTCCCCCCACCAAAAATCTGTTTCTCTCACAGCCTTCCATGTTTTGGTAATTGTCACCTTTTTCCTTCTAATTGTTTCAGGCTAAAAACCTTGGAGTTGTTCTTGTCTCTTTTCTTTTTATTATGCTCTAAATCCAAATCCATCAGTAAATCTTACTGATTTTTACCTTCAAAATATGTTCAGAATTCTACTACTTCTAATTCCCTTCACTACTGCCCCTCCAACCTAAACCATTGTCTCCTACTGAGATAACTGGAAGCCTTGTTTCTACCTTTGTTTTCTTTTAATCTTTTCTTAGCAAAACAGAGTGATCATATTGAGACCTAAGTCCAGTCATGCCACTCTCCTGTTAGAAATCCTTAAAATGGTCCTACATGGTTTGTTTTCCCCAACCCTGACATCTCTTGTCCGCCTTCCTCACCTGGTTACATCCACACTGGGCACCTTGTTTCCTCAAATACTGCCAGTCATGCTCTCAGATCAGGGCCTTTGCACTTGCTGTTGCCTTTGCCTTAACATTCTTCCCCCAGATATCAGCATGCCCCACTCCCTCACTTCTGTGTGGTCTCTGCTTAAATTTACCCTATTAGGGAGCCCTACCCTGACCACACTGTATCAAATAGCATCTCTTCCCTGCTCACTCCACCTGTTGTCTAGCTTCTAGTCCCTGCTTTGGTTTTCTCCTTAGTCTTATCACCAGCTGACAGGCTGTAATATATTTCTTTATCTGACTTCTACCCACTGGAACACAAGATCCATGCGGTCAAGGATTTGGCTTTGTTCACTTCTCTGTCTCTAGTGCCTAGAATAGGATCTGCTCTGATAGGCCCTCAATGGAATTATATGTTGCATGAATTATAAAAGCATTCATCATAGAGGGACTGGTTAAATAAAGTAGAATGCATTTATATAATGGAATGCTATATAGCTGATAAAAGAAGTGAAATAGCTTTATATATTCTAATAATGCAAGATCTCTAAATATGTGTTGATAAAAATAGGAGGTGGCAGAATATTAAGAGTTTGATCTTTTAAATGTTACAAATATGTAATTTTATGTTTTAACATAGGAAATTCGAGTGGTCCTCCCAACCCCCCCAAAAGGGGTCTCACTGTGTTGTCCAGGTTGGAGTGCAGTGGCTATTCACAGGCGTGATCCTAGCACACCATAGCCTTGAACTCCTGGGCTGAAGCGATCTTCCCGCCTTAGCCTCCTGAGCAGCTGGGACTATAGGTGCACACCACTGTGCTCAGCTCAGGAAATTGGGAGTTTTTAAATTATAAACGTATAATTTCCTAAATTGTAAAAATAGCACAGGGACATGGCCCACGAGAAATTGAAGCGATGGAGAAGAGTTAAATTCTTTCCTTTGCACTCCTCAAAGAGATGACCACTGTTGACAATTTATGTTTTAGATTTTTATTGTGATTATCATTTTAACCTCAAATAATGTTTTATTTAATCCACATTAAACAAGATTATTTACTCCCCATTATGAAAGATAAATTTAACATACTCAAATTTCCCCAGCCTTCTTTTCTCATCTTTCAATTTTTAAATTATTGTTACATTGTAAGTATGTGATATGTAATTAGTTATTTTAACTATAATTTAGTCTTTTTTGTTTTGTAAATTATTCTAAGACTTGAAAACAGTTAAGGAGCGCTTATAATAATATGATCGTTTTGTTGTTGGGCATTGCAAAACCTAATGATTTTATTGGACTCACTGAGAAAAAGACAGATCAGTCATTGAATTAGTTTTGATTGAATGAAACAATTCTAGTAGTCGAGATCTACTGGATCTTTTTTTCCTCCTTAATGCCAGTTCTGTTTCCTTAATAGGAAATGTATCTTTTAACATTTTACAGATATTCTTCAGAGGTTGCTTTTTAAAAAAAAGAAGTTTGCTTTTTTTATGCTGAAGTATTTTGAAATCTTAAAATACACTTCTTGAAATACATTTCAGAAATCTTGACCTTCTATCTATAAATAGTTTAACAAGCACATTCTAAAACATATTAACATTTTCCTGGATATTCAGATTAACTTTATCACACTTTTGTTAGCATCTATTTTTATGTAAAATAGAACTTTCCTCTCCTTATCCACACGTGTTGGGCTGTATGGGCATACAGTTTTACTAGAAAGGCAGGCTGAATGCTTAGTTGTCTCCTTTTAATTATGAATATTAAATTTTTTTAAATTAAGTTTAAAAAATTTTATTTTTTTGTAGAGATGGGGTCTTACCATGTTGCCCAGGCTGTTCTCAAACTCCTGGCCTCAACTGATCCTCCTTCCTCAGCCTCCAAAATTGCTGGGATTATAGGTGTGAGCCACCATGTCTGGCCAGTTTTTTTTCCAAGTGCCTGTAGTCCCAGCTACTGGAGAGGCTGAGGCAGGAGGATCACTTGAGCCCAAGAATTTGAGGCTGCAGTGAGTTATGTATGATGACGCCACTGTACTCTAACCTGGGCAACAGACTGAGACCCTGTCTCCAAAAAAAGAAAAATCTTCTCTTGGATTGTAAGCCTCATTAGGGCACAGTAGGAACTGAGTCTGTGGTTTGTTTCCCTTGGCTGTGTACCCCTAGCACCTAATACAGTGCTTAGATATAAGGACTACTTAATAAGTAGTTGTCGAATGAATGCATAAAAATGGAGTTAATAACACTACCTACCTTCTCTGTCGTGAGCCTTCAGTACGTGTGTATGAAGTGCTTAACTTGTTCACAACCTGGTTGTGACAGTCTGCTGTAGTAATGGAGAGTGGTTATTGTGGACGCAGACGGTCCCCAATTCTGGTTCCCCCACTTACTTGCTCTTTGACCCCCAGTGTAGGTACTTAATGTCTCTGATTTGTATTTTCTTTATCTGTAAATGGGAACAATAATATAATTACCACCATAAAAGGTTTTATAAGGATTGTATGTGATAATGACAGTGAAGCATTTGGCCTACAGTAATTTCTCAATAGGTGGTGGTTATACTATTATGAGTATGCTAATGAATAACAATAATCAAAAGAATATGTAGAAAGATAAATTTCATATATGTAAAAGACAGCATCCTCTGATGAGATAATAGTACTGTGTTTTTATTATTTGATAATCCTCAGATTTGCTAATATTTCCTAGTTATGTCTATGATAGGTCATACTGTGTTAGGCACAATTATGCTTTTTTATTTTATTTTTTATTTTTTGGGGACAAGGTCTTGCTCTGTCACGCAAGCTGGGGTACAGTGGCAGGATTCACAGCTCAGTGCAGCCCGTGATCCTCCTGGGCCCGCGATCCTCTTGCCTCCCTAGTAGCTAGGACTATAGGCGCGTACCATCACACCCAGCTAACTTGTTTTATTTTTTGTTGAGTTGATGTCTCACTATGTTGCTCAGGCTGGTCTCAAACTCCTGGGCTCAAGTGATCTTCCCACCTCGGCCTCCCAAAGTGCTGGGATCACAGGCGTGAGCTACTATACCTGGCCTGTACCTTGTTTTTGAAAGTACTGTTGGGAATGTAATGATTGTATATTCCTGAATATCTGAATTAAATGAAACCTAAACCATATAAATTTTTAAAATTCCTTAGAATGCCCAGTCAGCAAGTGACTGGAATATTTGAAGTCTGCCTGGATTTTTAGACTACTGTCTGTTCATGGATAATGATTGCGTATTTAGGAGACTGTTCTGAATAGTGGTTTGAAAGAATAGTACTTTCTGCCTGGACTCACATGCATCCCCTGTGCATTGGATGTTTCATTAGCCTTTTCTGATGAAAGTATATAAAATACAAGTGAAAAGGGCAAGTTATTA
Source organism: Indri indri (assembly GCA_004363605.1). Classification (NCBI taxonomy): domain Eukaryota; kingdom Metazoa; phylum Chordata; class Mammalia; order Primates; family Indriidae; genus Indri; species Indri indri. Next base: position 18,319 of record RJWJ010011841.1, on the reverse strand, counting down.
CAGGAATAACTTCATTTTCTCTCATTTACGTATTTTAAAAATTCATTTATAAGCATTTGATACTTTGAACCTATTTATAGGACCGTGATATAAAGCACCATGTCTAGCCCTTGTGTCTCATATTTGAATTGTTTTACTTTCTTTTTGGCCACATGGCCCTGACTATTAATACTTTCATAAGAAAGGATTTGTTTTAGATAGAAGTAGTCGTTTGCATTCATACAAATGTTTGCGGAAAAAGATACAAAACTTTCCTGTGGTTTGTGATGTACCTTTATTATAGACTCAACAAAACAGTCCCTCTTCTACGGGATCTGGCAACACAGAGCATTCCTGCAGCTCCCAAAAACAGATCTCCATCCAGCACAGACAGACCCAGGTAGGTCAATGATTATTACACAGTGGAGGAGAATATCTTCTTAGGAATAAATGGTAACCTAACCATATTTAAAGTCTGATTCCTCTCTGTCTTCCCTGTATTTCTTCTACCATACCTCATTATTTGTGGGTATTGTATTCAGAACTTGTACTGTGAGTAAAGACCTTTGGAAGGTGCTTTAACTTTTTGTGGCTTTTTTTTTTTTTTTTTTTTTTTACCTTTCTGGTGTACGGTAGCATGGTGTTGAGGAAAGCAAACACTTGAAAGCGTGGGTTCAGATTCTGTCATGGTAACTTATATTTTATCTTTCTGGGCTTCAGGTTTCCTTAGTAACAAATCATCTGTAAAAATTTGGTTGATTTTAATTATCTCAGTGTGTACAAAATGCCAATTAGCATAGTGCTTACAGTAGACTTACAATACATGTTAATTCCCTACTTTATGAAAATAGTTAATTTATTCCTTGTACTTGCTTACTTATTTGGCAGGACCTAACTAAACTTCTCTAACATGTGGTACACCAACATAATTTCATCCTTAAACAGTCTTCAGAAACTCTTTAGTTTAAGGAATGTTGTGAACATTTTAAGATTATAGCTGAAACGAATGGTATGTGTATCCTCCATTCTACAGCACTGAGTTAGCCAACAGTATACTTGGTTTTCTTGCAGCCTCTTTCGGCACTGTCTGTATTGCTTTCAAGACAGGATGTTTGGCATCCAGGAGAATTTCTTAAATCTCAATATACACCCCCTAGAGCAGATTTAAATTTTATTCGAATCACCAGCTTTTGGACAGTTGAACAGATTTAGATAGTTGAGCACTCAGATAACTTTGTTTCTCCCTTTCTGATTGCTCTCTGTTTCCACTAGATGGCACGTTTGTTCTTTAGAGGTTTGGGTCATGTGTCCTGTGCAGTCTTTTTCTATTCAAAATTAGTTTCATTTTTGGAATAATGTGTTTCTGTATTGTTTAATTCACAGTAGTTTCAGAATTCTTATATTTGATTTAAGAATTAATATGTTTTTGAAGTGTGGATGTAGCAGGATATAAAGGATCTCAGCTAAGTCTTGATGAATGGGATGAGGAAAGCAGATTTAATTTCTTGAACCATGTGATTCTAGGCTATTTGTGTTATCAAATGTTTTTTTCAGAAAAGTAATGAGAAAAATGTGATGACATGTAATACTTTGAGACTAATTCTGAATTTGTTTTGCCTTTGTCTCTATAGTCTGACCTCACAATAGAAAAAATATCTGCACTAGAAAACAGTAAGAATTCTGACTTAGAGAAGAAGGAGGGAAGAATAGATGATTTATTAAGAGTAAGTATTAAAATGTGGTAAGAGATTTTATAACAAGTACTAATTGTTATATATACTTGGATTTTGTGCATGTCATAGAAATAATTACTATAGCCAAATAACAAAGTTAAAGAGTATCCATTTGGATATTTTCCTTTAACTGAGGAAATCAAGAACCAGGATCATATCTATATTCTAAACATTATCTTTGAGTTGGAAATTTTACATTGTATTTTAATATTTGCATTCATAATAGAAAAATAGACACGTGGAGTGCTGTGTTTCATGTAGAACTATGGGAGTAAGTATAAAATGTTTTCCCGTTCCAGAAAAGTTTTTTTTTTTCTTCTCTAGAGGGGGAGGGAGGGGAGTGAGAGGGTTGAGGGGCTGAAGGAGCAGAAACGTTATTTTAATACTGTTGAACTTTAGAAACTATTTTCAAGGCCAGGCACAGTGGCTCACACCTGTAACCCGAGCACTGTGGGAGCCAAAGGTGGGAGGATCCCTTGCAGACAGTAGTTTAAGACTAGCCTAGGCAACATAGTGAAACGCTGTCACTAAAAAAATAGAAAAATTAGCTGGGCATAGTGGTACTCGCCTATAGCCCCAGCTTCTTGGGAGGCTGAGGCAGGAGCATCACTTGAGTCCAGGAGTGTGAGGTTGCAGTGAACTATGATGACACCACTACTCTCTAGTCAGGGTGACAGAGTGAGATCCTGCCTCAAAACCAATCAACCAACCAACCAACCAAAAAAACTATTTTCAAAAGGCTTTTCAGCCCACTTTTCATTTTGTACCTTTTATAACCTATTCATCTAAAGTTTTTTGTGCTTACAAAAGCAAGTTTTACTTTTTTTTTTTTTTCCTTCTGTATTGACTGAAGCTAATAAAAGAAAGTTTTAAAATGCCTAGTCTGGACTTAAATAAGTATCTCTACAATTATACCATGGTATTTTAAAAATATATTTGAATAAGCAATTTGACATGACTGACCCATTCTTTAAAAAAGGTAAAAAGTGTTCATTGTTTTTCTGTTATAAAGTTATACAAGCTCTTTGGAGAATACAGAAAAATATGTCATCTATAATTCCATTAACTGGGATAAAACATTTGGCACATTTTCTTTTGGTTATTTTTTTTGAGTCATTTAGAGTATGTATACAAAGATATAAGTACATAAACGTTACTGATTTATGAATAAAATTGGCTAGCGTTTTTTACCTTCTCTAGTGAGTTAGATGATATTGGTTTGATTTTTATTTGTACTAATGCAGTCATCAAACTGACTCAGTGGGGCCTTGGAACCTCCAGGACTATCATGACAGCAAGGCGGCGATCAGCAGCCTTGCTTTTACCAATTTTTATCATTAGTCTTCTGGGCATGATTTTGTTTGAGTAAAGGGATGTGTCTGTTTAATAATAAAGGTAATAAAAGTCACTATATTTGTGAATGTGTCTGCCACCTAAAAATTTTAATTATATTTCTGTAATTAAAGTACAGTATAAAATATTGTATTTTGACTCCCTTTAATGTGAGACCTGGGATTTAGCACATAGCTAAACCGTAAGTCTGGCTTTTATTTGTAAAGTCTGATGTATTTATTATTATTAGATTATTGTACTTAGTATTTTATATGAGAGTAATTTCTTATATTTATAGGCAGCTTTATGACCAAATTTGCAGTAATTGGTTTCCCGTATTTATTTAACTGATGTCAAAGCTCATTGACAGTATTTTTTTATTCACCATTTTTGGTTTTTTTTTTAGATAGGGTCTCACTCTGTTGCTCAGTCTGCAGTGCAGTGGTTTCATCATTGCTCACTGTAACTTCAAACTCCTGGCCTCAAGCAATCCTCCCGCCTCGGCCTCCCAGAGTACTGGGATTATAGGTGTGAGCCAACACATCTAGCTAGTTTTTGTCTTTTCATTTCGTCTGTTGATTGGTATACATTTTCAGGTAATTATTTTTCAGCAAGGACACGTCAGTGTTAAATTTTGTATGCCACTATAAAGCAGAGAATTCTTTCTCCTGCTCTCCCCTGTAAAAGGCAACACTGTTTATAAGATTTTTGTGTTGTAACCTGTTGTCTGTCTCCTTCTATCTGCCAAATACAACCATATACACACATACACTCACTGCTCTTTTCATTTTTCCAGCATTTACTGTGTCAGAGAAGTCCATGACCAAAATAACAAATACCACAATCTGTTAAATTTTTCCAGGGTACATCTATATGTGGGTCTTTATATTTTTATTCTCTAAATGTGTGATTATGCCTAATTATTGCTTTTATTCTTCTTATATTGATTTCTTATTTGGTCCCTAGCTTGAGCCTCTGATTTCTATGCTTTATTTAAAACATGTCTCATTTTAATGTGATTGCCCCTTTCTTCTCAATCTCATCAAACATTGTCTGTCTTCCATATGTTTTCTGTTATTGACTATAGCTCAGATGAATTTCGATCCTGTTATTTGCATTTTTAATTTACCCACATTTTCCTTTTCTAATATACTTTCTTATTTTATCCTGTGTATTCTTTAGGGATTTGAGCTCCTATTTCATAGATGTGTCTTTTTGCATTTTATGGAGTATGAAAAACAGTATTCTAAAATGTCCTTTTGATTTCTGTAGATGATCATTTTCATTGTTTTCAAGCTGATGTTCTTATTCCTTATTCAGAAATATCTTCCTTAGGCCGATTTTCATTTGTTTGTGTATTTCTTTTCCTTCATTTTTTGCTGAGGAGAGACATGAGTAGACTCAGTACCTGTCTTGCATCTTTTTTTGTTAACATACATATTTGCTTGGAGTCTCTCTCGTAACTGCTTTTGTTCCTTTGGGTGCTGGTTGAATTGTCATCTACGATTTATAAGGAAGAAGCTTGTAGGTATAAAAAGTTCCTTGTCAAAATCCAGTATCTGGCAGGTTTTTGTCTAGAGTAGCTCTGCTGGAGTGAGAAAGGATCGTGGACATGTCTTCCTCCTTCATTGCCTAACTCTCTTAAGATTGAGAAGATAGAGTCTGTGAAAAACTCGAATCCTAACTTGGTACTGCTTTTTGGGTTTTAAAAAATGTTGCTTACATTTCCCAGGAAGTATCATGTTCCCTTTATTTACCACTGCCCCCTTCCGTTCCATTGTCTTCTGAAGGTGGTAGTCTTTAGTTGGATGTACAGCAGTACTAAAGGAATAGATACATCAAAAATGAACACATAGGGCTGGGTGTGGTGGCTTACACCTGTAATCCTAGCACTCTGGGAGGTCTGTCAAAAAAAAAAAGAAAAAAAGAAAAAAAGAAAACACAAAAGTGCAGCCGCCATTTTTTCAAGTTGATTAGAACTTGCATTGCTGATCAGGAAGATAGTGGGGAAAAGACCACAGATCTTATGTCTCCTTTCAGGCATCCATAGTCATTCATTAGGTTTTTCCATTTTCGTAAAGTGTTGGGTAAGACTGTATTGGATCTACTAGCTAGCTGCTATGTTAAACATGAACTTTTGTGGTCAGAAACAAAAATTAAGAAGTGTTAAAATTTTAAATTGTCAGAGCTGGATTGATTGCATATATATGGGATTACAGATTTTGAGGGAACACTCACCTTCTAGGGATAGATTAGATTTCACAAAACACTGCATGATTTTTGGCTTGTAGATTGTTCTTTTTTTCTGAGACAGGGTCTCGCTCTGTCACCCATGCTGGAGTGCATTAGTACAATTATAGTTCACTGCAACCTCCAATTCCTGTGCTCAGGCGATCCTCCTGGCTCGCCCTCCCAAGTAGCTGTGACTACAAGTGTGTACCACCATGCCCAGCTGATTTTTTATTTTGGTAGAGGTGGGATCTCTCTTGTTGCCCAGGCTGGTCTTGAACTCCTGGCCTCAAGCAGTCCTCCCTTCTTGGCCTCCCAAAGTACTAGGATTACAGGTGTGAGCCACTGTGCCAGCTGGCTTATAGATTATTAAGCATGAATTACATAGTAACATTTACCAAAATGTAGTTATACTTGGCCTTTGGTAATATGGTCCGTAATACTCTGTAAGAAAAACTAATAGGAAAAATTTTTAAAATGAAGCTGAAAAGTCTCAAAAATTGAGTATCCTGTAATATCTTCCATTTGTGCTTTTTATTGTTTCAGAAGTGCTTATATCATTTGGTTGGGATGTAACAGAGTCGTTCATCATTCAAGCAAGTTATTAAAAAGTAGCATTGTTTGCCAAAAGAGTAGTTTTTTTTTTTTTTTTTTCCCCATCACAGGAAGAATAAATTCAGGAGTTGCAAGTCAAATTTGACCTTGGGTTAGTGGTTGTTTTCCTCTCTGTTATTGTAGGTGACTTGAATTTTTGAAAGTATTTAGTCCATGTTGTAGGCTTCTGACCACAGCTAAATTAAATGTATATTTACATTCTGGCATTGCTGAACTAGGACCTTGTTTGTTCTGTCTTGTTGTGGGTATGGGTGTGCCTGGCTTCTCTGGTGAGGAACATTTATGTAAATTCATTTTTTTCTTTTTTTAGAAGTAAGAATAGAAAAACAACAAACAACATAAAGAAAATTATGTGGTTTAAAAAATTCTATAATTTTTTTTAAGTGCTTAATTGCCCTTTGTATGTATTTTAAACTTCATCCTCGGTTTCTAAAATCTTCATTTTGTGTTAGCTTAGGTGTCTGTAATGTACAAGATGAGCTATAACTGGTTATTGAGAGGACCAAAATATGATTAGTAGAGAAACTTGCCCCATTTCTAGTAATACAATTTATCATTGATAAACAGATGATAAAATATTTAGAGAATAAAGGAATGAATCATTTGTTTTATCTTAAAGACATAGTTACTCTTATCTCTGAAATTTAATTTTCATCTATTAATAACAACAGATAGAAATGATTTTTCTCTCTCCCTAGAAACTGCTTTTCTATTAATCTGTCTTCCTTAGAGCTAATTACAAAATTTTTTTTCCATTGAAGGCCAACTGTGATTTGAGACGGCAGATTGATGAACAGCAAAAGATGCTAGAGAAATACAAGGAACGATTAAATAGATGTGTGACAATGAGCAAGAAACTCCTTATAGAAAAGGTTAGTGAATAACGGTGGCCTGAACTCCGTATCCCGAGATGCTTGATGTATGTCATTGTGTGGCTTCTTTTTCTTTACGTGAGATTAAAATATTTTTAAAAAGGGCTTTTTAGAAAAAGACTTCTCATGATTTGACAATTAGGATTTTTTTCCTTGCACAGACACCAGACCAAACATCTAGAGTGATAATTTGGGACATGCTTTCTGGCTGTGCGTTACTTTTGAGTATGATGTTGAACAGGAACAGCTTGTCCTAGATGAGTTTATTTGGGGTATTGCTCTCCTAAATTTCTGTATTCATCCTATGAATTGAAGTGAGTATCCTATTACTATTACAAACATTTAACAAGGGTTACATGTCTGTTTCAGAGATGGTATTTGGAATAATTTATGTATCAAATAATTGGATAATTAAGACATTGACTGCCACACTAGAAAAATAATTTTTTTCTTGGGGCCATGGTGTTTTATTACGAAAATAGAATAAAAACTTCAAAAACAGAATGATCCTTTGAATTTAAAGAAAAATTTGTTATTTTTTATTATTTTCTGTGCATGAGTTACATGCAACTTGAAAAATAGTTTTCATGGCTCCCAAGGTGGAGAGACATGTGAGTTACATACGCTTCACAAGGCCCAACACTCAAAACTAGCGGGAGTTAAATACAACTTACATGGCAGTTAATGTGTGAAGTGTTTTATGCTTTAAAAAAATGAAGTTGTCATATACCTCTATATGATTACTTTATTTGGCTGATACTGCCTTTAAAGTAGGCTGGGTGCAGTGGCTCACGCCTGTAATCTTAGCACTCTGGGAGGCCGAGGTGGGAAGATCGCTTGAGCTTAGGAGTTCGAGTCCAGCCTGAGCAAGAGTGAGACCCCATCTCTACAAACAAATAGAAAAATTACCTAGGCATGGTGCTGTACACCTGTAGTCCCAGCTACTCCGGAGGCTGAGGCAGGAGGATCACTTGAGCGAAGGAGTTTAAGGTTGAGGTGAGCTATGGATGATGCCACTGCTCTCTAGCTGGGGCGACACAGTGAGACTCTGTGTCAAAAAAATAAAAATAAATAATTTTTTTATTTACTATCTCTTAGAAGTTTTAGGATGACAGTACTTCCTAATGAAATTTTTCAAGAATACAAGCTAGAGGTCTGAAACACAGTGGTGGATACTTTTCCTGAAATCTTTGGAGTGCTGTTAAAAAGATAGGGAACACTGTCTTTCAGGGAAAGTGAAATAGATTGTTTTATTGAAGTAGAAGATACTGAGAAGAATTTGATTTCATTCTTTGGCTCATTAATCAATTAAGGAAGGAAGCCACTTTTTTTCATTTTTATGAGAGTGAGAAATAATAAGGCATATGCTAATACAGAGAATTTATTTAAAGTTTTAGGGCATTTCCTGAGGTCAGCATACATTCATGCAATTATACTAAACTCTAAACAGCATAGTACAAAAATTAAACACAATACTGTCCCTGAGTTCTCATAGGAAAATATGATCATTTCTATTTGTTAAGAGTAGTATGTAATAAAATGTAGATGTGTTTGTAAAAGAATGGAAATTTTAGTACTTCTTTATCAACTTTCTAAATAGGGGATATTTATTTACTATCTGATATGTCATGCTGGAATGTACAAAAACATAAAATGCAACCATGGATTGGGAAGAAATATTCACAATATTATCTCTCAAAGAATTTATATTCAATATACCTGAAGACTCCCATAACTTAATAATAAAAAGGCAACCCATTAAAAATGAACAAAAGACTTGAACAGGCCAGGTGAGGTCGCTCAAGCCTGTAATCCTAGCACTTTGGGAGGCAAAGGTGGGAGGATCACTTGAGATCAGCAGTTCAAGACCAGCCTGAGCAGGAGCGAGACCCTGTCTCTAGTAAAAGTAGGAAAAATTAGCTGGGGCATAGTGGCAAGCACCTGTAGGCCCAGCTACGTGGAAGGCTGAGGCACAAGTATCACTTGAGTCTAGGAGTTTGAGGTTGCAGTGAGCTATGATGACACCACAACACTCTAGCCTGGGTGACAGAGCAAGACCCTGTCTCAAAAAAAAAAAAAAAAAGACTTGAACAGATATTTTGCCACAAGAGGATATATAAACATATGCAATACCTACCTGGCAGGGGAGATTTCCATAGTCACTAAAATCGTTTTCCCAGGGTGAGGCTTATTCATTGCAGTCCAGTGGTGCTGACCCCTGTGATTTCCCCAAATGTGGAAAACTTGACTGCATAATTTGTGAGGGAGGGAGACTGTGTCTTGCTCTTCCCTGATGTTCACGGTTCCCAAATATCAGACTTTGTAAGCTGCTGTGCTCTATGGAGCCCTATTTTGTGATTTCTGATGTTCTGTAAGTTATATAAAAATAAGCAAATGGCCAACATATGAAAAAGATGCTCAACACCAGGCACAGTGGCTCGCACCTGTAATCCCAGCTACTCTGGAGGCTGAGGTGGAAGGATCGCTTGAGACCAGGAGTTTGAGACCAGCCTGGGTTATGTAGTGAGACCTATTTCTAAAAAAATAAAACGAAATAAAATTAGCCAGGCATTGTGGTGTGCACCTGTAGTCCCAGCTACTCAGGAAGCTGAAGCAGGAGGATCGCTTGAGCCCAGGAGTTCAAGGCTGCAGTGAGCTATGATTGCACCATTTCACTCCACCCTGGGCAACAGAGCAAGAAGCCATCTTAAAAAAAGAAAGGAAAGATGCTCAACATTATTAGGTGTCAGGGAAACTAAAATCATAGTGAGATGTTATTCTACCCAGCAGAATGACTAATAATAAAAAAACTGACAATGCTAAGTGTTAATGAAGATGTGAGCAGCCTGATTTCTCGTACTAGTAGGAATGTGATATGTTACAGCCACTTCAGAAAACTTTTGGGCAATTTCTTATTACATTTACCTTGTGACCTAGCAGTTCCTCTCCTGGTATTTACCCAAGGGAAATGAAGGTAAATGTCCATAAAAATACTTACAGAAAAATATTCATAGCAGTTTTATTTATAGTAGCCTAAAACCAGAAATATCCCAGGTATCAGTCGACAGGTGGATATATAAACAAATTGTGATATGTTCATACAATGGAATACTACTCAGCAATGAAAAGGATTGGACTCCTCATACATACAACAGCATGCATGAATCTATGAAACATAAGACACAGCTCCTGCCATCAGAGGGCTAACAGTCTATATGAGGGTGGGAGGAATAAGATGTATGAACATATACAAGGAAATCTATTCAGATGAGCAGTGCACATATATTAAAAAATTCACTAAAGGGGCCGGGCAATCCTAGCACTTTGGGAGTCCGAGGTGGAAGGATAGCTTGAGGTCAGGAGTTCGAGACTAGCCTGAGCAAGTGAGACCCTGTCTCTACAAAATAGAAAAATTAGCCGGGCATGGTGGTACACGCTTGTAGGCCCAACTGCTCAAGAGGCTGAGACAGGAGGATCACTTGAGTCTAGTGAGCCCGCTAGTTAGAGGTTGCAGTGAGCTGTGATGACACCACTGCACTCTAGTCAGGGTGACAGAGTTGAGACCCTGTCTCAAATACTAAAAAAATTCACTAATGGAAATAAAGGGCAGGGACTAATTGGGGAAAGCTGCAAGGAAGAGGGAAAATGTGTTCTAGCAAGGAAAACTGCAGTTATAAATTGGCTGTAAGTTAAAAATACATAGGACATCTCAAGTAGGGATATACCATGGGATCTTGTCTCATAGTACTTTGTTCTTTTCTTCCAAGTTCTTTATCACAATTTTTACTCACAGTTATAAATTAATGTACTCAGTGGTTACGTATCCTCTTCTGGGCTGTGAACACCAGTTTTTTCACAAGTTCTTTTCTTAGCACTCTTACAGTCCCTGATATATAATTGGTTTTTAGTAAATATATGTTGAATGAATGATATATGCTCAGGAATCAGGAGTACATAAGGTGTTCTGGAATAAGAATTACATAGGAAGGTGGACATAATCTTTCAGCTCATGGAGAACTTTTTCACGCTAGGATCCAGGGTTTGGCAGCAAAGAGCCATGGAAGGTTTAGAGCATCAAACTGGAAATGTGCAGAGTAGCGTTTTGAGAAGATCAATTAGTAGCAGTTCTCTAAAATAGATTAGGTAGAGAATAAACAGAAAATAGAGAAACAGCTTAGGAGTTAGGTATTGATGTGGTTCAAAATTGAGATGTTGAACTCTCAGATAAAAAAGGATAGGCAGATTGGAGAAACTACCAAGGAAGAACCATCAGCTCTTTTGTTATCCTATCTTGTCTATGTTCAGAAGGTATGTCATCCAAGGAGTGGTTACTAACTGTTTTGAGATGGTGTGTGGTTTTTCAACAGTGTTTTCTGTGATAATCTTAAATCTTTTAGTTTCTAGGAAGTATCTTTCTCCATGCTAATTGGTATTGAATTCCTTTTTTGTCTCTTTCCCCTAAGTCAAAACAAGAGAAGATGGCATGTAGAGATAAGAGCATGCAAGACCGCTTGAGATTGGGCCATTTTACTACTGTGCGACATGGGGCCTCTTTTACAGAACAATGGACAGATGGTTATGCTTTCCAGAACCTTATCAAGTAAGTGAATTGGCATGATTAAATGGGGCATTGAAAAGTTAATTTATGTTAAAGTTTTCTGTAATTATAGTCATTAATAATCCTAGTAGTGGTAGTCATCTTTCAGTTTTTTAGTTATCACATGTATAAAGAAATGTAAGGAATGAAGTAAAGGCATGAAAAAAATGACACAAGTAATCAGAGGAATAAAAAATGAATTCTACATTAAAACTTAAAAGAAACAGAGTCGCTAAAGCTAAGGAAGAAAAATCCAGATTTGACTTGATGTCTTTTAAATTATGAAATAGATTTTCACGAGGAGTCTATTAAGCATTTATTCTGGATCCACAGAAAAATGAAATGGGTAGCGACCTAAGGAAGAATAAAACCACAGAAGATCCTTATAGGACATGTCCCTGAGGCTCTTTAAGAAGACAGTGTCCAGTCATCAGAGTAGTCACTTCCTTGAAGACAGTGGCAACCAGCCCCACTGTCTGTGCCTGTCTGCAACTTGTAATCTTGAGCATTCCTTGCCTTTATCAGAACTTTTGGGTTGAAACATTCGGGTATTTATTCCAAGGAGAGAATTAATATTTAAAATCCTAAAATTCGTACTATGTGAGTAGCTACTGTTAGTTCAGGATTTGAAAAAGTATGTATCTTCAGGTTGTACTACCTTTTGGTGTATCTTATTTATTTTGATTTATTAGATCATTTCCATCTGAGTGAGGTAGAAGTATTAATCATGGGCCTTTAAACTTTTGATCTCCAGATCACAATGAGTTGGAAGATTCCATAGACTGCCTTTCCTACCTTTTTCTTGCTAAAATAGCCCGTTGAGTGTGACTTGGAGTGTGGGACTACTTTTGAGTAATAATGAGACATAAATAACAAATTTATGCCTGAAAGAAAAGTACAAATATTGATGCGGTTTACATTTTGTGTTAAAACCAACTTCTGACGTACACATCAGTAAATCCTTGTTTTACATATGAAACATTAACCTCCCACTTAGTTTAAGCATGTTTTTGCTTCACAAATATACCTCAGATATGTGTATTTTGGTGTAAGAAGAGGCTGTCGAGTCAAAGAATATCCTGGAAGAAAAGCACAGATTTCTGAACTAGGCAGATAGCAGGGGTTCAGAGCAGCATTCACTGTGTGCTCTAAGCATAGGTGGCTGGTGATAGCAGAGGTGCACCAGGGCAGTGTAAACAGTAGTTACATGGAGGTATGATACCCATCTGGTAACATCCTGACCAAGATGTGCAAATCGCCCTGGAAGTAACACGCCATCCAGTTTCCAGATATGTTAGAATGGGATCAGAAGATAAAATTAAGATCCTCATTAGTGGCCAAAGCCATCTAATGCTCTGGCTCCTAGTGGCTCCTACTAGTGGCCACTCATTACATGGCAGTTTTTTAGACTGACTCAAAGAGATAGTCGATTTGTATAGAGATGTATTAATAATTAGTTTTAAGAAGTGATTAAAGCTTTTGCTGATAGTAGCAGTATTTTATCTTTTTACTCCATAAGCAGTCCGATGCCCAGAAGGTTCTGGAAATCTTACATAGTTACAGAGTACAAAATGATGACTCTGCTGTAGAGCCATCAGATCAGAGAAATTGGGACTAAATGAGATCCCTGACCAAGATTGTTCCCTCCAGGTAGATGGCACTTGTTTAATGGTTTTCAGTCACATGTATGGTAAGATGTCCATTTCTTCTCTTGGGGAGCTGTTTCTGGCTGATGTCTATTAATTATAGGTATTTGATTTCCTAAAGTTTTGCTTTAATAAATTAATTCCCTTTCCTTCAGTAAAGAAATTGAAATTTTTTAGTTATAAAAGGCTATATCTGATAACTTCACAAATGACAATTATGTACATAAGAAACTCCATAACATGTTAAGTAATTGGTGGGTGAGGTATCTGAATGTCAGACAGCAGTACTAGGTTTTATGGGAATAGCAAACCTCAAGACATTTAAAAATTGAATTGTAATTCAAATATAGCCTCAAGAAGAGCCTCAACACGGTTCTTTTATTATCACTTTGTTCCCTGGCTCTTTCTTGAGTGATTTTTAAATTTCTTAAAACAGGAGATTTACTGTCTAATAGGAAAATTATATCCAATTTGTAATTATTAGCCAGATTAGTAATTTTTGCTTTCCAAAGTAATGCTTGAACCTGTTGAAAAAGTAGCTTATTTTATAGTTCTGAGAAAGTAATGTTAAATACTACTGTTATTCAGTACACTATTTTTTATTTAAATAAGCCTTAAAAGGTCAATGGCAAGGCAATAAAAATTAAGACTTTGTTTATATTGAAATAAGCAACATTAAAGTAATGGGTTTTGACCTATGTATAGAATTATGATCATTTAAGATGTGGATAATCAGAGGGAGCAAATTAAACTTTACAGCATTGTAATGCTAGTCTAGGTGTTTATTTTGATTTGTAAGGGGTTTGCTAGTCTAGGTGTTTATTTTGATTTGTAAGGATTTAGTTACAGTACCCATCTTAAATCAATTTATGGTGAACTATGTGATTCTCAGTCACGTGATCCATAATGAGACAATTCATTTTGTTGATCTGATAAACTTCAGATCTCCTTTAGGTAGTCCATACTGTTTCACACTTTCCAGTATATACAGAATATGTGAAATCCTGGGAATCTTTAAAAATTCTCATCTGGGATGTTCACAAGCTCTTTGTAGATTACTTTTAAAGGTTTTTTTTTTTTAGTTGAAATTATGTCTGAAAAATAGATGCTTTTTGTTTTTAATACCTTTCCTACTAGTTATTTCTAGTATGGTTAGAGTGTGAAATACAGCTTTGATGTTGAATGTGCCTGTATTCATTTCCTAGGGCTGCTGTAACAAAATACCATAAACTGGGTAGTTTAAAACAACAAAAATGTGTTCTCTCACAGTTAAGGAGTCTAGATGTCCGAAATCAAGGTCAGGGTATAGCAAGGTCCTATCAGGAGGATCCTTTTTTTCCTCTTCCAGGGGTCTGGTAGCCCCAGGCATTCCTTGGCTTGTCACTACACAGCTGTAGTCTCTGCCTCCATCTTCACATGGTTTCTTCCCTATGTGTCTGCGTCTCCTCACCTAGCCTAGCTCACAGCAACCTCAAACTCCTGGGCGTCAGCCTAGCTCACAGCAACCTCAAACTCCTGGGCTCAAGCGATCCTCCTGCCTCAGCCTCCTGAGTAGCTGGGACTACAGGCACGAGCCACCACGCCCTGCTAATTTTTTCTATTTTTAGTAGAGACGGGGTCTTGCTCTTGCTCAGGCTTGTCTCAAACTCCCAAGCTCAAGCGATCCTCCCCTCTTGGCCTCCCAGAGTGCTAGGATTACAGGCTTGAGCCACCGCGCCCGGCCTCCTCACCTATTCTTACAAGAATACCAGTCATATTGGATTAAGGGCCTACCCTATTCCAGTATGACCCCATCTTAACCAATGACATTGTCAATGAGCCTATTTACACGTAAGGTCATATTCTAAAGTACTGGGGATTAGGGCTTTAGCATATCTGTTGGAGTACACAATTCAACCCATAATGGTGCTTAAGACTGATTGCCTTGTTTCTTTTGCAGGCGCAGTGGCTTTTTAAATAGAGTTATTTAGATTTGAGTGAGATGGATTTTTTTGGTCAAAAATACTTCTGTAAAAGATAGAACAAATAGTCTCTTTCCATGGGTATTGAAGGGCAACCATTCTCTAAAATTGATAGTACACAAAAAATATTTAAGGATCAATTCTATGAAAGGCACTGTCATACGTGCTTGGGGTTATACAGGTTGATAAGACACGATTCCTGTTCCAAGAGAAGTTATTGTTTATTGACATAGTCCAGAGTTTGTATTCCCAAAATAAATCTAAATGAAATGCCACTGATAGACTCTCTTTATTTTTTTATTCTTCAGTATACATAGCTAAACAGTTTCAAGAAAATTAGAATTGATACAAGAATCTTTATAATATGTAACTTTGATCTTTGGTACATCAGCGTTCATGTTCAAGCAAGCAAGCTCTCATTTTCAAAATGTTCAGATGCATTTTTTTCTTGAATATTTTCAGTCTGCAGGTGGTTGAATCCATGGATACAGATGGCTGACTTTATGTATATGTTTTGGGGGAGAAGATGAGGGTGGGGAGGCATATCTAATGATAGTTAAAAGAATTTTCAGGCAAACAAAAAACTCTTGGATTAAAATTTTTATTCTGCCGTTAAGTTGATGTGTAATCAGTGACCTGGCTCATCTTGATGCCAGGCTTACAGTGTTGCCTTTCTAGATATGGTAGCATAAATTATATTGTGGACATCTACCTTAGGGTAGCCTTTTTTTTCCCGTTGACATTCTTCCAAGAAAGATATATTGTACTGATCCGGACAAGGTCTGAATTAATATTCAAGAAAGAGGGTAGAATAGGTTCTATTTGAGATTAGGTTTAAAAAAATTAGATTTCATCATTCTGCAAAAATGAAGGTTGATTGCAGACAAGGAAACGGGGACAGAGGAGGAAGCACAGTAGAGAGAGAAAGGGAAGGGAGCTAGCATTTGTCAACTATATTAGGTGCTTTTAAAGACTTTAGTCTATTAAATGGTTAATCTCAAATCTTGGTGTATTTTTAGATACCAAGTCTATAAACCTTAATATCTGTTAGGTGGTAGGATACATGAGAGAAAGTGGTTTTTCTTATAATGGAGTTTTTATTGATTCTTAATTTGTAAACTAGTTTATTACAGAAAAATTAGACATCTTATTAGAAAATACTCTAATGGTAGTGGTGTTAGATATCTGAAGATTTATAAAATATGTGTTTTTTTTGTTTGTTTTTTGTTTTTTGGTTTTTGTTTTGAGACAGTGTGTATCACTCTGTTGCCCAGGCTAGAGTGTCGTGGCGTCAGCCTAGCTCACAGCAACCTCAAACTCCTGGACTCAAGCAGTCCTTCTCCTCAGCCTCCCAAGTAGCTGGTACTATGGGCATGCGCCACCATGCCTGGCTAATTTTTTTTTCTGTGTATTTTTAGTTGTCCAGCTAATTTCTCTCTGTTTTTAGTAGAGATGGGGTCTCGCTCTTGCTCAGGCTGGTCTCGAACTCCTGAGCTCAAATGATCCTCCTGCCTTGGCCTCCCAGAGTGCTAGGATTAGAGGCGTGAGCCACCACGCCTGGCCTATAAAATATGGTTTATACTAATTGATTTTATGAATCATTTCCTAAGGAGTTCTTACTAGTTGTGAGACTTCATTGTGCTTTCTCTGAGTGTATTTGTTTTTTAAAAACTTAGGTTAGGTGTCACCATATCAATGAGTGGGGGATTACTTGTAGGGTAGTAACAGCTCACTTAGAATAGAATAAATGATATGCCTAAAAAGAAAATCTTACTTACTTTCTTTAGCATCCTACAAACTTGGTATCTTTCTAGATAAAATTGAGAAAGTTTTAATCCAAACAAAAAATAAAAAGTAACTTGGAACATTTTATACCTTTTTTCCCTTACTTAATTACAGATCTTTACCAGAGAGTTGTTTTCTTAGCTGTTAAAAAGGAATCAGGAAATTGTCCCTTTTGAGTCAGAAAATAAGGTCACAATAGAAATTCGATATGTTCCTTTCTGCCCACTTTCCCACTATGAAAATAATCATAACTAGCATCTTAAAGCACAGACTCATTCCACAAAAAGTCTGTAACCAATTATCTGGCTTGTACAACCTGAGGTTAAAAACAAATCTCTGTTTGATTTAAGGGGGCTTACTTTTTCTGCAGTTTATCAGCTATGCAGGTAATAAGTTATTTGTGTTTGTTCCACAGCTATGCTAAAAAAATTTTTTTTACCTTCCTTCTCTGTGCAACATCTTTTATACCTCTAGGCAACAGGAAAGGATAAATTCACAGAGGGAGGAGATAGAAAGACAACGGAAAATGTTAGCGAAGCGGAAACCTCCTGCCATGGGCCAGGCCCCTCCAGCAACCAATGAGCAGAAACAGCGGAAAAGCAAGACTAACGGAGCTGAAAATGAAACGTAAGTTCTTTTATTAATGTGAACTCTGTGACGCCACACCCTGCCCTCAGATATAAATGTCCTATTGAATGCCACTGGAAAGAATTATCAGTTCTGGAGGTTACTTGGGTTTAAGCTTTCTTTTTACTTATATTAATGGATTTGCTCAGCTCATGTAAAATCAACTGCTTTTTCTTAGTCCTGCTTTTTGTTTATTCATTTAAATATTTTTTAGAGAGAGAGTCTTACTCTGTTGCCCATGCTCGAGTGCAATGGTGCAGTCATAGCTCACTGCAGCTTCAAACTCCTGGGCTCAAGCAGTCCTGCGTCAGCCTCCTGAGTAGCTAAGGCTACAGGTGTGCACCACCACACCCAGCTGATTTTTAAATTTTTTGTAGAGACAGGGTCTCGCTATTGCTCAGACTGGTCTTGAACTTCTGGCCCCAAGCAATCCTCTCACTTTGGCCTCCCAAAGCACTGGGATTACACTGTGCCTGGCCTTTAGTCCTGCTCCTTATTTAGGGAGTTTGAAATGATGGGAAGAAGTAATGTCACTTAACTTGACATCACGACTCATGACTTTTGGCCACTCTTTTAACAAATAAGATGTCATTGTGTCAAAATGATACTATTTCTTATATGTGTCTCTAGGTTATGGTACACTGGTATTATCTTATAAGGATTGCCTGGGTGCTATTTTATTTTATTTTTTTTAATTAATTTTTTTTTTTGGAGACAGGGTCTCACTTTGTCATGCAGGCTAGAGTACAGTAGCATCATTATATAGTTCACTGCAGCCTCAGACTCCTGGGTTCAAGTGATGCTCCTGCCTTAGCCTCCCAAGTAGCTAGGACTTCAGATGTGTGCCACTATGCCTGGCTGACTTTTAAAAATTTATTTGTAGAGACAGGGTCTTGCTTTGTTGCTCAGGCTGGTCTTGGAATTCCTGGCTTCAAGTGATCCT